>JAGDQP010017893.1:0-37625 GCA_022664845.1 Lepisma saccharinum | reverse complement strand
CTCATGGACCGAATTTCCATCTGCGAATCGCTGCTGAATCGCAACAAAAGCGACCCATTTCTGAAGCGGTTGGTGACTGGTGATGAAAAGTGGATCACTTACGACAACGTCACGCGAAAACGGTCTTGGTCGAAGCGCGGTGCGCCGGCGCAAACGGTGCCCAAGCCAGGATTGACGGCCAGGAAGGTTTTGCTGTGTGTTTGGTGGGATTGGCAGGGAATTATCTACTATGAGCTGCTCCCCTACGGCCAAACCCTTAACTCGGAACTATACTGTCAACAATTGGACCGTCTGAAGGCAGCAATCGCCCAGAAGCGGCCAGCTTTGGCCAATAGGAGAGGCATTGTGTTCCACCAGGACAACGCCAGGCCACACACATCGATAGTGACTCGCCAGAAGCTCCGGGAGCTTGGTTGGGAGGTTCTTATGCATCCACCTTATAGTCCGGACCTGGCACCGAGTGATTACCATCTGTTCCTGTCCATGGCGAACACGTTTGCTGGTGAAAAATTCGCTTCAAGAGACAAGGGCTTCTATGAGAGAGGCATCATGATATTACCTTCCAAATGGCAACACGTTATGGAACAAAACGGCGCATATGTGATGTCATGCAAAAATAATGGATTACTTTTTACTACACCATATATATATATTAATAAAAATTCAATTTGAAGCGAAAAAAAAATCTCTGTCACCTGAGAGTCAGGTAAGCTTGCGTTAGCTATTTTAAAGTGTTTCTATTTTAAATATTTTAACTATTTCAAGTGTTTTGTGGTCTATCAGTCATACTCAAAACTCCATCCTATCAAACTACGTAAAGTACGAGGCGTCTATGGAGAACAGAGCTGAAACGGGTCACTCGGTTCATCCGGGTCAAATATTGGACCGGGTAACCAGGTCAGCGCTTAGGACAAGATCTGAGCCACTGACCCGACTTCGACCCGACCAGAGGGCAAAGCAGAGATTTAATTTTTCCTTACTATACGCTGTTGTGTTTGAGTACTGTTTATTTCAGGAGTGAACAGGTCCGGCGTTAGAGTCCTGCAAACCAAGGCCCACGCCATCCCGGCCCGTGCAGACCACTAGCCCGTTTAGTTGTTTCTTTTTTTGCTCAGTTTCCTGGGCTTCTAGGTCACTTATTTAAAAGAAAACATCGGTCGGGTATCATCATAGCAAATATTTTTTTTTTCCTTTATTTTAATAGTAGCAAATTTATTGTAATAATAGTGGTCTGGTGCGGGCCTGGGTTTGCAGGACTCTTACCGGCGTGTTACCCATTTGAGCACGAAAAATACGACGCCAAAACGTTCCTAACAACAGTAATAATACGCATATATGGAAACAGTCTCACATCCCCGGAAGGAACAAAAATACCACCGGAGGTGTGCAAATAAACCCTTATAAAGGCTATTCTGAAACACGTGTTTGAAGTATTAAATAGGATAAAAGCATTAAAATCTTTTAAAACTCTCAAGAATTAAGTTCCCGTACATAAGCTCACTTCTTACATTTCACAAATTACGATATTTGAGATTTCTACCTAGATCCAAGGATCCAGATATCCGAAACCCGGATCCCGATGTGGATCTTGGCTTGAGATATACACAACGATCGAGAATACGGGTACGCCGGAAATGTACTCAAACAGCAAGTTAAATACGAGTGTGATTTCCAACAAATTTCAAATCGAATAGTTTTGAAGGACACTAATTACGATTCTGAAATGATTTTCTTTTAAATTTGAAAACCAAGAAATCTGCCTTCCAAAATCAGTTAATTTTGAAAATTTGTCAAGTTGAATACCAGTCCGATTTTCGCGAAATTTTGTATGTGGGGATTTTGAAGGACGCTAAAATCAGTTTTGAAAGAGAACAATTTGAATTCTAAAAGCAAAATGGCCACTTGGATTCCGACATCTAAAATGGAGAATCCCAAAATAGCTTAGTACAGAAAAGTTGTCCAATTTTCGTGAAAATTAATATCTTGAATGTAACTAAACCTGCTGAGAGAAAGATTCAAGTCAAAGTTATAAATTTCGAAATCCAAGATGTTAAAAAATGGCTTAATATTGAAAAATCGTTCAAGTTTCGTGAAATTTTATATGAAGGATTTTCAAAGGTCAAGCTAGATTAAACTAAAGTCAATTTTTTTTTAAATTACAAAACCCAAGATGGCTGAAAATGTCTTAATTTAGAAAGTCATCAGATTTTAGTCAAATTTCGAATCTGAGGTCTCTGAAGACTTGCTAGATTTCCTAAATAAAAAATGGCGATAATGAAGACTGCTGAGTATGATTCGGAAGTAATGTTCTACCTAGAGACCAGGCAGCTCTAAGCTTAGCTGAAAAAAACCAGGGTGCCATACACACTAAAATGACCAAAATGAAAAATTATTTTATTCACTTTGTATTAATTCTCATTTCGATAATGTTGAAAGATAATATACATGTTGTTTCTCTTGAGAGCCACCTTGCTTTTTATTGCTTGAGTTAGCTCTGAATAATCCGTAGGTGTTTTTTTTTTAAACTTTTAGTGCATTTTAAAATTGAATTTATTTGTGGTCTTTAGTCAAGTTTAGTTCAGGCTTGCATTTTAAAACCAAGTGTATATATATTTCTCGTTTTACTCAAGAAATCACTCACGAAATTCTACTTTCTCTACCTATGACGAATGTTTGTTACTGCGGCGATTAACTTGCGAGTTCCGTAAGCCATAGGGTAGGTAAGTAAGTAAGTATATGCATTATAATTTTACCACACACCGATGGTGTGCGAAACTGCAACTGATATGGAAACACCCAGAAAGTTTTGATTAAAGATAGCATCTGATCATTTGGTTACTCAGAGCAACGAAATATGCATAGTCGAAATTATGCCATTAACCTTCACGTAATGGAAACAAATTATATTTGTTAGGTTTGCATTGCGTTTACGCTTATATGCGTGATATACGCATGCTCAGGAGAACGTTAAAGCGATGCAATGGGTTAACGAAAGTATTAAAAACTTTATCTTTCAACACGAGTTAAGTATTGGGTTTGAAACCATCTTAGAATTCTTCAAACATCACGTTACTAAATTATGCCTTAAAACTTCGTGGAAACACATCTTGATTCATCGCTTATAAAACTCATTTAAAAGTCCAATAAATATGGTATAGTCAGTCATTAAATGTTAAACCCCCGAAATAATGTGCTACGTTAGTTGCTGGTTTACAGCTAACAACTGGTTAGTGATACGAAAGAAAGCCGTGCCCAGCTCAAGTGGGCGTCAGATGAATTGTTTGTGTAAGCATAAATTCTCATACATATTAACACCAAAAATCCTTTGATTCATCAAGACAACGTGGTGAAGGCTTTTGTTTCTCTGTAGTTAAAGTGTGTGACTTTTATGAAGTGAGAAGATCTGATGCGATTAGTGCGTTATTTATTTTCGTATCCAAAATGATAATTAAAGTCTCGAGTGCGTTTGCTCATAAGATTTTTCTGGTAACCCTGAAATTTTAATTTGAAAATAAAAAAAAAAAGTATTTTTTTTCTTCTTACATAATGCTGATGATCACCTCTACTGCCTTCAAATTGTAATTTATTGATTGATATTTTTAATTCGTTAAGAAGAATAGTTTTTGTGTTGCACTAAAAAAAAAGTTCAGAAATAATAATGTTTATATAAATAATACTATTAGTAGACTTGGACTTTGTTTAGCTGTAGGCCAAGGTGTATTCTCTCAAGTTAGGTTAGTTTAGATAATTTTTTAGGTAGGATACGGTTATGGTAGGTTCCATAAACTACGACCGACGCAGCTATTTAAATATGCATCATGGATCTCTTTCCTAAACACCATTAGACAACCTGTCATATACATAAATTGTTTATAACTAACTTTATGTAGGTTCTATGTGAAAGACGTTATAGGTCTACTATATACATTAACACTGAGCAACCGTAGCTCATTTGTTAGAGGTTAGAGGTTAGCTTCACATTCGAGAGGTACTGTGTTCAATACCAGTGGTTGACCATCCTGACTGAGGTTTTCCTCAGTCACACCAGACAATTGCCAGATTGGAACCTTTCAATTTAGGTTCTGGCCGACTCCTTCCTGCATCCTTTTCCCATCTCTATCCCGGCCTGAGCCATAGATGCCTAAAGGTCATAAGTAAAAATTCAATTCAAATTTAGTTATATACACATTAGTGTTCAAATGCTTCAATAGGATGGGTTAAAATTCTTGGATAATCCCAACAAAGGTTCTATAATAAACATGAAGAAATCTTAAGTTCACACTTTACTGACATCAATTCCAAGTTTGCCATAGATAGCGTTTTGCGATATGAGCACAGAAAAATTGTGGGAAAGAAGAGTTTACAATCCACGTCCCAAACAGGAAACGAGTACCCAACGCAAGAAGCCAAATAAATATACATGTAATAAGCGATGTCTTCACCAGAATCGCGACTAAATGTCCCAATTTGTAATTAAAGGTAAATAATTCACGAATGAAGACTAAAATTCTTAAATCTGCTAATGAACGCAAATAAAACTGATTCAACTATATTTCGGACAAAAAGTCACGGTTTGGAACCGCGAAATTTGAGTGTGCTTATTTATACATGATAAATTATACGCTTTCCAAACAAACTTTGTATATTGACTGTACCTAAATACTGGGGTGCAAACTTCATTTAAAGGACAACCAGAATGCTGGAATTCGTGTGTTCAAGGCAGCCAGTGTAGAATACATGAAGTTTGGGGTTTTCTGACTAGTACAGTACAACAAGAAATAGATAACATTTCAATGGCCAGCACACTACGTGAACATGAATCCTATTGATCTGTAGAACAGGCTGTAGGATTAGACAAAAATAATCATGTGATGTATCACGCCGTCTCTATATTTTGTAGATTTTTTTTCTATATACATCAAATTCATCTAATCTGTATCTATTATTGATTTGTTACACGTGCATTGCTTCAGTAATTCGTACACAGGAAGCCGAAATATACTTGTAGATAAATGCATGCACTGATTAAAATGTTTCTACCAGAAACTTAGTGTGAAAATCGAAATCGAGTTCATGATAAATAAAACTACAAGTAAGGCCAGTATAATAGTCTATTACCAAAAGTGAATCATATTTGAATTTCAAGAAATATTTCCTCTCATCCAACAAAGCAAAAATAAATATAAATTTTGGGCTCATATAACATGCATTATCACTTTAGCAGACTGACAGATCGTGCAAAATTCCCAACTTCCCATGCCGTGTGTGCGTGATTCCAGTTTTTCACGACTGCAAAATGTTT
Source organism: Lepisma saccharinum (assembly GCA_022664845.1). NCBI lineage: Eukaryota > Metazoa > Arthropoda > Insecta > Zygentoma > Lepismatidae > Lepisma > Lepisma saccharinum. The sequence continues at coordinate 32,323 of JAGDQP010017893.1, read as the reverse complement.
GTTGCTGATTCATGCTGGTCTGGCCATTTTTACTTGAAAGACGACAAATTAACAAGGAAGCACTTAAAAGAAAGATTTCGGTGTAAGTACCATGGAATCGGTTTTTCATTATAGATAGAACTTTCCTTATTACAGTTTATTGTTGTGTACAAAAGTAAAATCAAGAAAATTAATAGGAATTGCATTCTTGTATGAAACGTTACTTTAAGGATAATCTAAAGCAACGATCTCCAACAAAAGATGGCAGCACTACTGTGTCTAATATATTTTCACAGTTACACGAAATTTCATTGCTGCTCCTACAAATTCAAGCCTAGAGAGTTCAAACTTTCATTGTTGAAAGAGCTTCATTGTTATTGGTTTCAATATTCACAACAACAATGAATATTTCGACAATGAAGGAAAACGAAAATAAAAAATCGGCATCGATCATGCTCTTGAATTGGTTATGAACTTTCTTTCCTGGAAGTTTGATCTCTCTAGGCTTGAATTTATAGCAGCACTATGGAAAATTCGTGTAACGACAAGAATACATTAGACATATACGGATATAGTGCTGCCATCTTTTGTTGGAGATCGTTGCTTTAGATTATCCTTAACGATATCAGAAAAAAAATCTGTATTCAAATGAAAACGTAAGAAGTCTTTCGAGGATTGCTTGGTGAATATATACAATACCAATCCATTGGCACTATATTAACCTTTAGATGCCGAATGAATATACAATACCAATCCATTGGCACTATATTAACCTTTAGATGCCGAATGAATATACAATACCAATCCATTGACACTAAAACCTTTAGATGCCGAATGGATAATATATTACACCTAGTTTTAACACGTCATAACTCCCCACCTAACTGACCTACGAGGATAAGTTTGGTCTTAAATTAATCCTGAGGAAACTTCCTAACTGGAGAGATACATTTTATCTGTCAGGGTGTACCGCGATGAGGGGACAAATTTTGCGCTTTTCGTCTCTTCCCTTTCCCCACCCTATATCCTCTTAACTCGTGAGATAAGTGATATACAATCATGATGATGGGCCAAAACTGGAGACATGGGATGACATTACTGATGTGGAAATTTTTGTCTGTATACTCCCAGCGATTCATGAGGGGGTAATAATATAATAATAACCACTGGCTTACAGATCGAAAGGTACTGAGCCTGCCCCAACGCCATCTGTCCGCGGTTGGTGGAACTGCCTCCACCTGAGTGACGGCCATGGGGTCAGCATTGCGCGTCACCTTGACCACGAAGGCGTATCAGGCTTTCTAGACCAAGTGATCGTCACGTCTTTATTCACGTGACTCCCCAGTTTGCCTCACGATGCTGGGTGGACGCCGAAAAGTGGGGTGTTCCAGCCGGAAATTGAACCCGGGTCCACGCGGACATGATTACAACGCTCTAACCACTAGACTGTGGAGTTAGCGTATTTTTGGAGGGTTTTCTTTTCACTTTTTTACTTTCTTTGTCTTCCTCTTCTAATTGATCACGATGGTTATACCTCAATGGAATTGACTTTCCATAAGTTTTCCAATGAGGTATCATTTATGACTTTCGGATAATTAGGGGAGCCCAAGGGTTTCTATGTTGAAGGTTTGCGATTTTCTTAAAATCCTTGGCTCGCGTCTAAAGGTTGAGATGGATGTCGTCACAAGATGGTGAAAATATTATGAAATGTTGCTTAAAAATACTTCATAACACAAGGTCTGTTCAGAAATAGCTAACCGTGATTGATTATTTTAGTAAAACAAAATCTTCAACAACAAATGCCAAGGAAGTCGCAGTATTTCATACATGTAGTGCTCATATTCAACCGGAACTCATTCCGGTAAACTTTGATGATTTTACTGGTCCCTAAATATATATTTTATAAATTTCTGTTAAAGAAAAATGCCCCAAAATATCAGGAAACTAGGCAAAGCAGCTGAATATCTTGACAAGGAAAATTTCAAAATTGGAAGAGTTTTAAATCAACACTGCGCGGCTTCCGCGATGTGCAAAAATATGAAGCACTTTTGGCTCGTTTTACAACAGCAAAACAAGATGAAAACTGAGACAAGTTTTAAAGAGTAATGGATGAATGTCCTTTAAAGGAAATAACAAATAATAATTTTATTTCGGCTCTCGGATTGATGTGTGATGCTCTTCAGGAATTGTCATAGCTTAGTCTTGAACTGCCAGCAACTCATATTACATTCTACAAAGCTCACAACAGTGTATTAAGATCCATTTAGACTGTTTGAAGACAGGAAAGTCAATGGTTGACCTTTTTATCGTGAAGCTATACAAGCAGTTGAAAATCTGAACTTTAAAGGAGTACTTTGGAAAAGAGGGTAATCAGTCGATCAACAAACGTGAATCGTTCTTTGATCCGACAACATCCTATGTGTGCTTAAAATAACGACTGCAGAAGAGATGCAAATTCCAAATTAGGCAAAAGTGCTGTATCCAGATGATGGGCCAGACACCGCTGAAAATAATGTTACTTTCGGTGAGACCCAAGTGGACAGAACGACAGGTTGTTAGAGTTTTTTCCTGAATTTCTGACAGAGGCCTGCTGCACTATTGCAGAATAAACACTATAACAACAGTATCCCCATTTCTGCTGCTAAATGTGAGTATGTCATCTCCGAGATGAACTTGATTATCACACCGACAAGAGCTTCTCTTCAAATGAAGACCATGAGAACGCTGATGGTCATAAAGCTGGTTGGGCATCTTACTATGCGTCAGATTTCTGGTTCCTGAAAGGCATGCGTTTAGCAACAGACACGATGAGTAAGGAACGAACTTGTAAATATAAGCACATCGGCTAGGAAATTGAACTCTATGTTACAACAGACATTTAATGATAAAGCCAAAAGTATAGGGTTCACATTTTAATGGCATAACCGCTCTCAAAATGGACGGATGACTATTGACAATGAGCCTCGCATTTATCAACCGTGCATTCTCAAGAGTGAAACTCGATATCACGTAGGGCAGCCTCTCCCAGACGATTTGAGGGGGCGCAAGACAGTAGTGGTGAAAATACAGCAGTTTTGGATAAAATTATCGAGTGAATAATGACAAGTAAATTAGTGTGATAAGTGATACTCGACCTACAAGAGACTGCCTATTCTACAACGAGAATCTATGATTATCTTTGTCTCCTTGTTTTCTTTTAGTGTATAGTGCTTTCCATTTTTCTTAAACGTTTCATTTTTGACAGCGCAAACAAGTGTGTTGAACTGACATACGTGTTTGTACAATGTATTGAACTAATGCAAATTTGCTTTGACAAAATAAGCGACAAGAACAGGAAAATGGGAAAAAGAAATTCTTGTTCGACATTCTTTCGTCCACAGAGAAGCATTAGCCTCACGTGATTTTCCATTCACAATGAAAAGTAAATTATTTTGGACGATTCAGTGAAAATTGTGAATTATATTAAGTCTTATCCTCCTAACTCTCAGTTATTCAGTGTACTATGCAGTGAAATGGGAATGGAAAGTGATCATCAGCACCTCTTCATTCCTAGATGAAATGCTTATTTCGTAGAAGAGTTTTGACCCGTCCTTTCGAGCTCCGCGATCAAGTGGGCTTATTCTTCACTCTAAATTTGAATGGAGTTGCCGTGTGGACGATTTTACTTGACAGTCAATCAATTCTAACATATTTGTCGGATATTTTCAACTTTCTAAACTTCCTGAATATAAGCCTTCAAGGCAAAAGTGTTACCATATTTACAGTTTAAGACAAGTTTGAAGTGACGATTAAGAAACTAAATGTTTCGTCCCTGCGTCTAGAGAGAAAAGAACAGGATTTTGTCTCTTCCATTAGCGATTTCCTTCAACAACTGAAGAAGATCTTGCTTCTGATGTTATGAAAATGAAACAACATTTAGAAACCATGGCATTAAAATTCAGGGAATATTTCCTGATAAGCAACGAAAAATCAACTGGGTGAAATACCCTTTATTCCTAGAGACGAAAAAATGAGTTACCAAACAACGAAGAGGATATGTTGCTGGGACTTTAGTGTGACTCCATTATGAAAGTGAAGTATAGACAACGCATTTTCGTAAAGTCTCTGGGTTCGGCTGTTAGTAGAAGTCAGCGAGCCTATGTTCGAGGAGGAAACCAAGGGAGGAGAAAGATACGCGCAACTATGTGCGCTGTAGGCATTCAATGCCGTGTGTTGTGAAGGGTAACATCTCCTGGCGCGATGGTTCGAAAATTGTCCTTAAGAGGGCTCCTCGCTCCAACCCCCCGTTTTTAAAATTTTTCAAAATATTTCAAAAACTAAGAGTACTATCAAAAATGTAGGTTCATAGCGCACTAGAACTTACAAATTACTATGAAATACAATGGACAGCTAACTCGAAATCTTGTCGATTGATGAGTGCTGAGACTTCAATTAAATAATGACGTCATAACCTTTAAAAACATATCACTCATCAATGAACAAGACCTCTTAATGGCTCCTTACAGCACCTTCCTCTGCTGCCCACCTGATTTTGTTGATTCGAGTGGGCGAATGCTCATACCGTCTGCTACTCACCCCCCGCCCCCGCAGTGTTGTTGTAGTGTCACGTGATAGAAGTAGATTCGCAACCAAGCTGTGCATAACGCGCTCTCAGAAACTTTCCGAAATTGCGCTGGCTCTAATCATACTCCATACTGACTGATTTCTGGTTGTCCTGATTCCTGAAGTCTGCAAAAGAGCGCTATGATGCTTAATGCCGAATGCCATTAAATACCTTTGCGAATCAATATTTTCTGCTCTTTCTTATCTGAAGAATAAGTACCGGAATAGATTTGATGCTGAGGCAGATCTTCGCATAAAAGTGTCTTCGTTTGATCCTGACATTTCCATGTTAGCGGTTGAGACAACACCAACCACCACATTGACTGAAGTTGTGCACCTCGGTGAGTCATACATTTATTATCATGTTAACTTGCTAACTTAGTAAATTATAATATTTCTAGAAAAATCATTTTTCTATATCTGACGGGTAGGCTACTGCAGTATAGTATTGTTTATGTACTGGATTGATTTATTTATATGCAACATCTCCAAATACAGCTCGAACGCCAGTTTGCATGGGGAACTCAATAACAACAATGAACATTGGGAAAGGAGAATGGGGAAGTAAGCGTTCCCAGCCTTAAACTATGGTAACATTCCGGCTTTTGCTTGCTGAAGTTGAGTCAAGTTGTCCGACCCTGGGACCTCCCTATTACAAAGCGGACTCCACACTGCTCGTATATTTTAAAGGAAACATGATTATCCTCCACCACTCCAAAGAAAACAAGAAAAAATCGTTAAATTTTCGTCGAGAAACTCTCCGTTCTTCACAAAGTTCAACATGAAGTTTGAAATGTGGCTAAATTTGTATTAAAATTATGGCTGAACTGAGTAAATGACAGTCATATAATATATGCATACATTTAATATTTTCACACACAATAATCGTACTGGTCTGAAATTACAGAGGAAAGCCTCGAAAGATGTAAATTTTAAAATTTTGTTATATTTGGTAGTATAACTACCAAGAATAATTTTAAAAATAATTGCATAATTTTTAAAATTGAATTGGATGATTTTTGAAGAAAGAAAAAACACACCATCCATTCGGCATAGTTTTTACAATTTAATTGAATTATTTTTTATTTAAAAAAAAATCTCCTTTATTTACCCACAACGGGCGATTCTAACTTGAGGAATTTGTAAAACAGAGCATTATCGCTAATTCAATTTAGCTATCATCTGCATTAAAAAAAAAGATTGGCGGAAGAATCATTTTTAAATACATATCCCCCTTCCTTGAAAAATTTCTATCTACGCTTCTATCTGAATATCAACTTAACTATGTTACACAAAGCTGGCAACATTGTTTCACGTCATTATTTTGTGTTATTTCTTTTTTTTTCTTTTTTTTAAAGGGAAAGATCGTCCTTTTCGCCCCGTACCAGAGGACAAGAGAATGATCAGGTTGCCCTCCGAAAAATCGTGACGACTCTTAGTGCGTGGTGCTGAGGGAGTCGCCCATGAGCATCGTCCTGCATACTGATGGTTTCTGGAACATCCGCGAGCAGTGTTATCATTAACCCTATCCCTAGAATTCCAAACCCTGTTGACCAGTCAAAAGAAAAGTATATATTTTATGATGTTTTAAAAGGTTTTGATTGAAAAATTCATTGCTTGAAATGTTTAGGGATTTTACACTCACTAAAGTAACTTGATTGACCTTATATGGTACATCAGTATAATGATTATTCTCTCTCAACCTCGCCTTTATCTGCAGATTTTAAGAAAGATTTTTCTTCTGAAACGTTAAAAAAAAAAGGTTTCACGCTTTTCTCGAGTTATTTTTCCTCCCATTTCTTGCAAATAGAGAGAATAACACTCAAACTAAAAGCGTTAAGCACGAAGTATAACCCTTGTACAAAAATGACAGAATCGTGATGTTGCAACCAACTGAATCTTACGTTCAACTAAAAAGATTTTTTTTTTTTTTACGAGACTTTAATGACAGTTACTTTGTGTTAACTTCAAACATTTATCCTATTACGTATCCGGTAGATGCATCCCCACTTCAAAGTCGCAAATTATGAACAAAGTGCCGTTAATGTCATAAGATGAGCGCTACTTATATAAAATATAGTTTTCGTATGTGGTGTATAAAATGCAAAATGTATTTATTACTTCCATTTTCGAGTGTTTATTCTAGAAAGTTGTGATTTTACTAAGAATAATGTATATTTAACACTGTAGAAAGTGTTATTCTAGACTTAGACAGACAATATATAGACTTAGCACGCTTCCCCATTTCTGGCTGCGCTAAAACCAATGGATTTTTGTTCAGAGTACGTGATTTTGAATCCATCCGCTAGGTAGCTCTGCCATAGACGCCATATTCTACTATGAGGTCTATGGCAGAGCTACCTAGTGGATGGATTCAAAATCGTATACTCTGAACAAAAACCCATTAGTTTTAGCGCAGCCAGATATCTATTATGAGATCTATGGTGCTAGTCAGATCAAAACTAGAATACACTGCTTCTCTGTTTTGGAATGACTTATCGCAAACGTCAATAATAATTTGAATAGAATCTGTACAAAGGTACCTTTTCAGACTATTATGTTATAAATTCAAATTACCTTATTTCTCACAAAATCATGATTACTGGTGTGCATTTTTTTAATGTTGAATCTTTAGAACATAAAATGAACTTTTTTGACAAAATTATTTTGGAGAAAATCGTACAAAATTAAACTCAGTGCTCTTATTTTATCGAACATTTGAATTTTGCTGTACCCTTGTGTAGAACAAGGCATCATAAACTATTGACTATTTCTGACAAAGGTTGTATGAATCCTGTTGCAACGTTTAATCAACAACTATTAAGTAAAATAATTGTATTCCTATCAAATATATGTTTATGTATCTGTTACTTTATTTATCACATGTATATGTATCTTGTATTACTTAATGATACATGTTGTTCGTAGCACTTTTGCAAATGTAAACGTGATAATGGATACATCTCGAGACTAGTATGTATTCTGTAGTAATTGTATAATAAAAAATACATTATTATTATTGTTGTTATTATTATTTGGAAAATCCACTACGCCACTGAACAGCAATTTATACAACGGGAATTGTAGTAAATTGATTTATTTTTAGCTGGGAGGATATGTTAATGAAAACTCCTCGGATCTTTTTTATTCTGGAGAGAGAGAGAGAAAAAAAAAAAGCAGGAGTTATAGTGGAATTTTGCTAAACAAAAGTCAACATGTGTTGACCATATCAATGATTAATAACGCGGAAATGTGCCCTTTTGTCTGGGCTGCTTTCAGTAGCATGTCTAAAGTAAATGCTCGGTCTTATATGCATGCGTGTGTGTGTGTGTGTGTCGTATGTGGTGGCTAGGGGCGGAAGACGAAAAGAAAATCGTCCCATCTATGTATGTCGACTAATGGTCCTCTCGGTTCGCTAGGTCCTGACACTCCCAGGCGTAATGTACAAAAAACGAACAACGGTTGACTGTGGAGGTTCATCCATCTTTGTCAAAAGACTGGATAGTGTGTGTTGAAGCAAGGCTCCTTTCCGAAACCGGCTTTCCTCGTATTTGCTCTTCCGAACGAGAAAAATAAGGCAGTATTTATTTTGGAACCATTTTTCTGTTTGACCGTTGACAGACCCCTGCCAAACTCTCTGGTTTCTCATGATGAAAGACTTTGATTGTGACATCGGAACTAATCTGCGCGTTGAAGCGAGTGGCTTCTAACCTCTTCAATCTTTTTACTACCTAAGCTTAAAAACGACGATGTTCCACTTAGCATAATAAGAACTGACTGCAAATGTAAAGGTGATCATGGATATATCTCCTCGAGACTTGCATGTATTCTGTACCAATTGTAGATTCGTATTTCCTATATCGCACTATAGTTGTAATTTCTAAAGAGCGTGCCTCTATGTAGCGTAACCAGGCACATTGACACACAGAAGGGGGAAACCGTTGCTATGGATAAATGATCGATAAAGTTAACTTCTTTAACTGGCTGCCTGTAAGACGTGCTACTCAACCTCACCTCACACCTTATCGCTAGTTGATGCCCGTAGCCAGCGGAAAAGCTTGCGGAGGGAGCAAAATTTAGGCGGGGACTAGTCTATAATTATATCAAATATTTCCTCTGCGGAACGATTTTTATTATAAAATACGTGGTTGCATAACAAACAGGGGTAAATTACATACATTTCAACGAACTTTTGCTCTACTTTTTATCAGTAAAAGAGACTGTCATTCCCGGTTAGATACCAGTGATCACGTTTACCATTTGTACTCATATGGAAAGTCGTCTTATTCGTGCTTCTTGCTACCCACATTTACTCCAGACAATATGTGGGAATCCCCTACTTCCTTTGGGGAATCCCTTGCTCATCTATCTCATAATTTTGGAATATGCAGTTTTGGATAGAGCGCAGTAGATTTCAAGTCTTTGAGGATGTCATGAGTAATTCTGGACCCTTAATAATCGCCTTTTCTCTAGCTCAAGCGCTTCTGGGCACGACGTTTTGGATTTCGTAGTTTGGGGTTAGTCCGTGTCTCTCAAAGCTAACTATTATGCCTATATTAGCAGAGGAAAGCTTTTATATTTTTGTTATTTGGCTCTCTAGAGCATTCTAGAGCAAGACTTTTCTCATGTCTCATCTTGTCTCGTTTGAAAAAGACAGATCTCGCTGGAACGAGACGTGACACATATACCTTCCCGAGACGAGACATATTTTCACGATACGTGACGAAGCACCCTCAAGGCTCGTATCGTCTTGTAAATAACACAGTTTGGGATTGACTTACAGATTTTGTTGTATATTGATTTAAAATATTTTTAAAAAAATATGTGCCGTTTTACATCTTTCTCGCAGACACTTTTGAAGCGCGGAATCCAGTTTGGGATCCACTGCTAGAGATTGTTAGTCCGCGTAATCTGTACATAATGGAAAATGCATGTTGATTTTTTTTTTAGCCTGGAGTCAGAAGAACCTTGTGTTATTATTTTACTACACTTTATATTTTGTAAACACAACCCGCTATCTTGAATATGACTGGATTATTGACCCTAACCTTCTTCTATGTTCTTATTGATTTAATATTCTAGTCATACTTTTACTCTATTAACAATAAAGCGTTCCTCCAACAACATAGCATCTAAAGCCACAGTCTATAACACACAATATGCATACTTACATGTTACAAGACCGTAAAATTCTTCATGTGGAAAGTAATCCACACTATTAACCGTATTTACGACCTTTAAACTTGTAATTACAATGCGAAATGAGATTGTCACTATCGGGAGGAGAAAAGAGATGACAGTCTCAGCATCTGCAAGAGAATTTCGCTCGTTTCAGTAAATTTTATTTGCAGTTTTAGTGTTTTATGCATGTTGAGTAACACAAAGAATTTGAGAACACTCAAATCACGGAGACTGTAAAACTTTCTTACAATGGCTATATGTTTACTGAAATGTTCCGAGTAAGTATCCCTTATATCTGTATGATTAGCGCCAGTTAGTTGCTTGTTTCATTTCTTTCATGTTTGCTGACAAAAACTGTGCTTGCCATTTGATAGTCTCATTGCGATATGTCTGTTCTTTAGAAGTTGTAAGTGCATAGTTTTTGGTATGACTCTTTATCTGCAATTATCGTTATATTGTTCATTACGTTACGTTAACGTTGTACTGTCTGCCCTATTTGAGTATTTTATGTGTTAGTATCCTTTTCTATTGCATGCACTGTATTTTTCTTTCTCCTCTTTGATTTCTTTCTTTCTTCTCATCACACCAGGTTGTCCAGAATTAAATGGTCGTTCCCGTACCTCACCCTACTACTGAGTTTTGGAAATGCGTAAATATTCAGAACAGTCTCCGCCTGCAGTGACATCTGTCTGCCAACGATTTATAAGGTTCAGAATCCCAGGACGGTGGCTCCTATGAGGCAGCGAAGTCTTGTAAGGCACTTTTCTGCACTATCCCTGCTTTCGAACACCCAGTCTTCCAGAAAGTGTATTTGATCCAGAAACATATGCTAGTCTGGAGAATATGGAGGGCGAGGGAGTTCTTCATACCACAGTTCCTCAGCTTCTGTTTTGTCTCGTGGGGTCCAGCGTTAGCAGAGGAATCTTTCTATTGTCCAGCAATGACTAATGTTTACGTAACTGCCAGTACAATTCGTCAATACAATTACTGCACAGTACGTGACAGTAGTAATGGTGTCACTAGAAGGAAAGAAATTGTGATGGACAATATCCATAATGCGGTTCACCACACTAACAATAAAACCTTTCGTGGCTTAAATTTGATTTTGGTGAGTGTTTAAGGATTTCAGCTAACGTCCAACGTTTGTGTCTCACTGCCTCACATCATCTTACTTGTGATGATCCGTCAGCATGCGGAACTAGTTGTTCATTCTTTAATAAATTTCTCTATTTGCTATAAATTATTGAACCGGTAACGTTGAACTAGAAATGTTGAACTGTTGGGCGAGTTCTTTGGCGGTGGAGCGTGGATTTACCTCTAAATCATAGTTGTTTGCTTCCTTATTTACTTTCCTATATCATACTTCTTTTCTTTCTTAAGCGCAGTTGCATTTTTTAGAACTCGTCACATACATTTTCATAATATACACGCGGTCGCCTTAGAATATCAACAGAGGAGCAGAAGAAATTGCCTTTGCAATCAGTGGCAAAAGTTGGACTCTACTTAACTTTTCCGACGTTGCTGTATGCTTTACTTCTTCTGAGATGCAAAGGCACACAAATGTAAATGCATACAATAAAACACGGAAATGTAAACTGGTCTGTACTTTTTATTTCCTATTCTTTCCTTTCACCTTTCCTTCGTCATATTCTCTAAGTTTGAAAAAAAAAAATGAATTATTGTTGCTCTGTTCTCTGTAAAGACGTTGAAAAGCAATCTAATAAAATACGCAAAATCCATTAACACAACTACAAACACACTGGTCACCATAGAAGATATGTATTTCATACAGTGCTAGAATGGAGCGTTAAATGCAAATGATTACCAAAATAGAATTGCTGAATTTTTAGAGTAGAAACATTTAAAATAGGTAATGTAAGGTCATACAGTCTCCGTAAGATATATGGAGAAGTTAAAATTCTTGGTTAATATCTTCAAAGATTTTTTTTTTCTTCTTTCAAATAACTCCCAAAAGTAGAAACTTTTTGCTTTCCATAACGCTGAGATGGGTTATTAAAATTATCATAGATTCACAAATTTGGATCCCTCAGACATATCCATTCATCTTGCTGAAATCTTCTCCTTAAGAGGCAACGTTACTTGGCTATGGCGGCTTTCAAAATAAGCGTCCAATTTAGCATGGATTTTCGCACATTTTCTGTGACTGTCATGGTTTCATCACGTTCTTCTTTCGAGAAAAAAATGACTCAACGGTCCCCTTAAACGGAATGCATGCCATTATAAAGGTAAATAAGTAAAGGTTTCACGAAGTAATTTTCTCTTACAAATTAAGATTAGTTAAATAACCCACATACTAACTTTATTATGGTCATTTCGATTATAATATCCTTTATTTATAAAGAGAAAATATATCACAATGTACTTTCACAATACCATGCAATATGTTGAAGGGACTAACTATTCTATTACGTCATTTGTTTTCTAAAAAAAAAAAACTAATGAAACCACGATATTCCCAGAATAATGTGAACATCAATGTTAAATTGGGCGCTTAGTTTGCAGGCCGCCGTGGCCAAGTAGCTCTGCCTCTTAAACATCTGTTCACAAATGTGAGAATTATACAGGTAAATTGAAGTGTTATAGTTTATATCAATGTAAAGTGTACATTATAAGAATACTTTTTCTTCTTTGTGGAATGCTAAGTTTGATCATTAACAATCCGAAAATTGGAATGATTTTCCAAATACTACTACTATTACTGCAAATACTACTACTACTACTACTACAACTATTAATACTGCTACTAATCCTATTATTGCTACAAATCCTACACCATCTACTACAACTACCGCTACTACTATAAATACTGGTACTATTACTACTTGTGCTACATCTAATACTACAAGAAATACTGCCACTACTAATGCTACTACAATGCTTTAAAACATTAAATCAATATATTCTTATTTACAACAATCCAAATTTAAATTTAAAAATCTAAGCTATGGAAACTATGTATTTATTTCATTGTTATAAGCAATAAAATTACTGCTTTTATTAATTAGATCGCGGAGCAATCATTTCCGATGACTTAAAAATACCTGAAGTTAGACTCAAGGAACACATACGCAAAATTTTGTTGAAATCAATGCACGCATGTAGGTTTAAATCATATTCAAACAAACAAACACTTAGTTTCATATACAGATATAAAGTTATATTAAATCATATAGCATTACTTCTTAAACGAGCCTATTTATGTGATTACAAACTATTCAATGAATTCAATTGTATGAGCCTATCGTGGAAACACGTGTGACAGCTCTAAATTGGCTTACAATTCTCTCTATTAATCGATCAAACATGTTCTTGGGAACAAGGTTACGATCAGAAAATGGAGGTCATTAACATAACAAAACAAAACAAGCAAACGAGCCCAAAAATACTTTGCAATATATCCTTTCAATCTTATCCCCACGTTCCCTTGGGGAGTACAACATTATCCGCAACTCATGACGTCATCTTCCCTTAACAGTCCCCCTTTTCCCAAACAGGCTGCCATCTGCGCATCTGTTTGATGTGATATCCAATTTGGTAATGTATATGAATTGTACACCTCATCCTCAATCTGGACTAAATATTAGCGTCAACATTAATTTTAATCATTCTGTTACTCCTTATTGATTTCTAATTTAGTTATTTGTAATTTTACGCTGAAATGCGTCTACAGGCTAATCCATCGAGCTCTAGGTAATGATACTAGAGTGATTGGCTAGTGCCGAAAAATAGAGGCCAGTACAAATATCGTCGAGTTCCAGTCTAAACCAATACGGACCAAGTGTTTTTTTACATTCTTTTCTTTAGTTCACACTAGTTTGTTGTGTCCTCAAATCTTACAACGTTAATTTAACTCATTTCCCAACGTCATACAATGATGAAATTTTACACAGCGACGTAAGTTAGGTGACAATACAATATTTCTATTGATACTTTCAGATATTTATATATTTTAAAAGCATATTTTAATGTTTTTTTTTATTATGTAGGCCTACTTCTTTATCCTGAAATAAATACTAGCCTGCAACGATGTTTCGTTTGTCTGGTTGCAGAACACTTTAGGATTTCGATTACAAAACCTTAGCTTGAGAAGAACTATCCGAACACCGAAATAACTCGAAAAAAAAGTAATTTAAAAAACTCTTTAAAGATTTTTTTTAAACAATTCAAACTAAAATGTTAAAAATAATTTTGTTTATGCATGACTAAAAAGAAAAGCAAGGGGCGAGCCGATTCAAGAATTTATAAAGCGACTGTATATGAGAGTGCGCCCCATGCATTTCTTTTTATTCAAAATTATTTTTACATTTTAGTACGAATTGTTTAAGAAAAGTATGTATTTAAAAAATATCATTATTTTTTATTTACATCTTAATTTGCATAGAATAGTACATGCTATAAATAATTTTGGAAGAATTAAGACAAATAAAAAAGGACTGCACAGCGATAACAAACGTAGAAAACCTTGATCCGTATTTGTTTAGATTGTAAGTGGATGATAGAGATTAAATTTTGTTCTGTCGTCCATCTTCGGCACTAACCAATCACTCTAGTATTGTTACCTAGAGCTTGATGGATTAGCCTATAGACGCGATAACAAGCGTAAAAAAACTGTTAGAACTGAAAATTTAGTCTATATTGGTTAAGATTGAAAGTGGACAATTGAGAATAACTGTTCTCTCCAGTTCCCGGCTTCATATATTCATTAAATTTTTAATGGCTCCGATTAGTCCAGTATCGCTTTGTAGAGGTCAGTGGGTTAATCTGTAGCAATTCGAAGTTATCGAATATGGCGTTCATCGCCGAGTCAAGAAGCTTCGACATTTAAGAGAAATTCAGTACTTGCACTTCCTTAGTAGTATTGATAATAAAGTACTTATGAGCAGCGTGAAAGGGTTCAGAAACCACCCTACTTCCGCACCGTCGAACTTGGACAGCAACATTCTCACCATACACCTGAGTAATATCTATAAGTTTAGGTATGATAACAGTTGAAATTAGAACATGGAAACCATAGTAAACGGGCTTGTAGTTTCAAAGGCTGGGGTCTACTATGGACGTGGGATACGAACCATGCTTGGGGTTGGATCTGCGGTAGAGTGTGGGTGTACGAATAACCATGCTTTACCACTCGTCAGGAAAACAATTCATCCCGGCTCTAACAATAACCGTGAAAGGAGACTCTTCAGCGGCGAGAGGGATCGTATGTTGGTCGGGCCATCTGCATTCTGCCTCGGATTCAAATCTGAACTGGGTCTGGATCTCCTATGAATAGTCGCCAGAAATTTGATCAAGACGAGAATGACTCAAATTATAATCGGAATATCAGAGACGATAAACACTCTATTTGAGCTCCACGTCGCTTTGAGAAATGCTTTATATTTAATATCATTTTGCTGTATCTTTTCCCTTCATGTAATTTTCATGGAGACACAAACACTTGAAACACAGATCAATTAGCTTTCGTCCTCTCGGATCCCCAGGGCACTTTTTTTTCCTTCTCATTTACGTAATTTCACCTCCAACTTCTGATGTTGCTACGTGTGAGTGCTAGCAATAGGCAATCAAATTTGCTGTCTGTTATCATTTTGAAGCTCCAGCACACAGCTACAGACATGGCAACGCAATCTGGCAGTAATAAATCTTGGCTTGAATCTCTGACTGTAATTACATTTCATCTAAAAATCAACCTTCACGCCGTGTTGCAAATGCAGCCTGACTTATCTTCAGCTGCTAAAGGATATCTATCTGCCTTCATTAAACATGAAGTGTTGACGCTGGGCTGATATTTGTCTGCACTAGGAACGTAGCGAAACTTTTTTTTATTATTTTTTTTTTTTTTTGTTGCTATAGCAAAAACGTGATATTGCAAAATATGTCATTAATCAATTGATCTGTCATTCTTTGATGCGTACATAAGGGAGCACCTTTCGGCTACCACCTAGAGCGCATGTAATTTATTTATTGCTCTCTTCAGAGAAGTAAATTGATGGACCTAGTGAGACATAAAGGAATACAAATTTTCTGTCATGCTAAGCTAATTAATAAACAGGCGAGTTGAATAAAGAATGACCATCTCACTCTGTCTCTTTCTCAAGATGAGAGTAATAGATCGGGGGAACCAGCTATAGTATTCGCATCACGTTTAGAAGATCAACATTGATTTCTCATCTGATTGGTAACACCTGGTTTATATTTTTCGTGTGTTAAGAGACACCAGTATATTTATTTCTCATTTCTAATCCACGGGTGCTTGTTCCAGATATAAAGGACAGTTCCAAATCGTTTTAGACGTTTCGTTCTTCAGTAATTACTGTTACGTTTGGCCGTATTGTTTCTATTAAGTTAATGTCGCTTATTTCATGTAGTATGAAGTAAGTCTAGTTCTGAGTTCTGTAGCCACGAGGGAGGAGTCGTAGCGTGATCATGGGTGGGAAGACACTTTTAATAGCCAATGCGAGATAGGTAGTGAAAGCGCTAGTTCTCGCTGATTGCTTGTGCACTTCGCATTTCACCCCGCGCGCTAGTCAAGATCCCTCTCAGAAGTCTACAGAACTCGGAAGTGCTTCTTTTCAATGGAACAGCAATATAAACTCTACGAGCAAGCGCAGAAAGAAAATTGGAAGCCTTCTAAATGTGAATATGGATGAGTGAAAAAAAAAATAGCTGGACAGTGAACACGCAAGATGAGTAATGAGAAAGCTCTGAAGGCAGTAAGTGAGAGACGAACGATATTTACAATAATAAAGAAGAAAAAATGAAATTGGTTAGGACCAGGGGTGGATTTCGGTTTCATTTCTTGGCCTGGCCCACTGCTCCGAATGGGTACATTTTGGGGACAGTATAACGGGTCATTAGAGGATAATAATAATAATAATTATTATTATTATTAATAATAATAATAATTATTATTATTATGCTCTGTTCCGCTATGCGTTTGGAAACTTTTAACCTACCCCGGCGAGGCCAGTACAGGGCCGAAATCCAACTCTGCGCCCTTTAGCTTCCCCAGAAATTAAGCTCTGATTCTAACAGACATTCAAAATCACTTACATATATGAGTAGCTTAACCTTCGTGTCTTGTTTTCCACATCTGCCAATGGACTAGACACTGGAAGTTCAATTATTCCCTGCTGAGAAAAAAGCTCAACAATGGATTAAAATTAGACTCCGCTCAGGAACAGACTTTACCCGAAGAGGCGATGTGACCGAAATCCAGAAATAAGTAACAAAACTATGCCAATATGGTTATAATGATTTTCTATCAAACTAAATTTCTCGTAAAACAATTATTTTTACACTTACGCGATTTCTTTTTAGTTGTAACTGATAAGATTTTTCCATTGCATATTGTTCCTTTTATTTAATCACTTCGAAGACTACTGGAAAGTAATGTGTGCAGGATCATTTTGTTTCATCTTCTCGTGTATAATTTGAAGTTACGAATTCCTTTTCGTTATATACAGGGTGTTGCAAAATAACACAAACAAAACTGTTTCACGAGATTCCTGACATGAAAATTAAAAATGATAAATGCTTCATTTCAGCGATACAGACTTCTAAAGGCGTGGGAAAATGAGCTCTAGAGCTTGATATTTCCAATACCACTAACACAAGAATTGAGGCATCATGGTACCCTAGAATACTTCAAACCTACGGTTGCTATGTTTCAAAAGTGAAAATCCGGGACGCTACCAATTTACGAAACTCTTTGAAATGTGCAAAAAAAAAAAAAGTTACACTTTAATTTACTTCCTTGTGTAAAAAAACTATGTCCATTTTATGTCCAACATTCCCTATCCTAACGCCGCTCAGCCTGTGTCGAGGGTAGAGACAGCGCAAAATGTTCACTATTGTTGTCGGAAGCGAACCACAAAAAAGAGGGTTTATTAGTCTTGTATTTAGAAACATACTTGGTGCTTCCTTCTTGTGAAAAAAAAAATATTTAAGACCAATAAATGATTTTGAATGAACTCTGAATGGTGGAATATGAAAGGAATTTGAAGGGTGAAAATTGTGCCTTCTTTTCCATTTGAAACTCATCCCTCCTGCCCTAAACTGCCTTTGGCAATGGGAGAAGCACTGTATTATGACACCGACTGGGTTGTGTTTTTCGGGAGAAAATTCAGGTTGGTTTGTTCATACAGCTTCCTTTCTTTCCATTCATTTCCGGTCTGGGGAAAGGCTCTTCAACTTCTGCAACCATCAACCTTACTTGGTCATAAATTTCTTCATGTACACCACAGTTACGGCAGTGTGCTAGCAGCATTTTGTCCTGTTATCTCTCTCTTTCTCTCACAGTCTTATCACTCATATCTTCTCTTTTTCCTGGTTCAGAGGGATATATTTGAAAGGCGACGATTGAAAACTTATTGCAAAATTGATCGCTTCCATGGAGGGGCCAGGAGAGGGCAAAAGAAGTTAGTGAGCGTCGAAGGAACCTCCGAAGTCCGAATTGTCATTTGCTTTCAGCGAGTTTATGATAATAAAAGTGGGGAAAGTGAAGACATTTTACAGAGACCTCTTTGTTTTGTATTTGTAACGGGATTACAAATGTTGGCTGTTTGACCAGGGTGACAAATTCTTAAAGCTTCTGCGAGATTGAATGCACGTGTAGTTCCAAGACTTCCAACCATCGATCCCAAACACTGAACTGAAAAATATAATAAGCTTTCCATTTCATTATGAATGTGAAATTTTCAAATTTATTTTGAATCGTCATTCACTGAGCATATACGGATAAGTGGAATGTTATGGATCATTCGTGTAATAATAACGGCCGGGCCAGTCCGCCCCTAGTTTCAAATTTCCTAGAGCCTTCAAAAGTACGATCTTCCGAGCTGTACAACTGTTCTACGGAGAGGTTTATCTGCAAGAAACCCTGAGCAAACACAAAGCTAGCGGACATGACAATGCTTGTGAAAATTTTGGCACTGTCAGGGACTAGCCTACGTATTTTAATAACTGACTTTAACATTTAAATAATACATTATTTAAATTTTAGTTCGACCGATTCTATAAAATAATTTTTGTTTATCCACAGAACAAAACTGGGGTTTAACAGACTACAGCGGGATTTAGCCTGGCCCGGCCAGGCCTCTGAAAACTTTTGGCCTGGCCCAGCCAGGCCGGGCCAGGCCCGAAATCCACCCCTGGTTAGGACATTAACTACTCAGAAAGTGAATAGTGAGAGATGCAATTAAAGGTATGGTTGGGAGAAAAAGAGGAATCCATTCCTTGGTAGTAATAAGGAAGAATAATCATATGCTGAGACAAAAAGAAAGGAGCAAGATCAGGATGAATAGAGAGGGCTTAGCTTATCTTGAAGATCCTGCCGCTTTCGGTTGAACACTGGTGATTATATGATCAGTTATGGACTTAAAACTTGTATCCAGCTAGGCTAAAAGAGAAAAGTTTCCGGCGAGATCAGTGGGCAATTTGCTCAAAGAACGATAATTTTATGAACTCATTTGAGCGTAAAATAAATGAAGAAGTTCATATTGTACGTACTGCGACTTAAGAGATTCGTTTGAAAAAATTAACAGCTTTGATTCGATAATATTGCAAAATTAAATTCGCAACGAACAATTTAACCCTTTCCTGCCAACTATAGTTCTTATCAGGTAACTTCGTAGTGATGACGTGGAACGCTCCTACAGTGGTACAGCCTATTGGCTGCCGCGATAAATGTCGTCTGCTAGCATCTCAGAGCTCGTTGATACATAAGTACATTGCACGTGCTCGTCAGTGTTCTAGACCAGTGCTTTTCGACCTTTTAATACCCACGGACCGGCAAACTACGGAGAAACTTGCAAAGGCCCGGAGATGCCAGTAAGTTGGAGGTTTAATTGGCATTCAAAAGATGTCAGTATTCAGATCCTACTTTTTTCAAAAAGGAAAGATAAACTTTATCCTCAATGTTGAACTGTCGAAATCTACAAAATCAATGTGAAATAATTAAATTCATTAATTTGCCGAGGACCGGCACAATAGTTTCACGGACCGGACCGGCAGTTGAAAACCACTGACGGTGTTAGCTCCATACTGGTCGAAACGCGTGGAACGTGAAATATGACTGGGCTGAATGAAGTCCATATGCAGCATTCACAGAATCACTTTCTTGGAGTTATTCGCGTACACTATCAAGTTATCTGAAAATCACTGGAGCAGAAACTACGTAAATTTGATTGATCTCTTTGAATGTTTCCAATTTAAATATAATATTTAAATTATCTCAAATTTCTTGTTAGTTACCGTTTATAGTCAAATCTTAATTCTATCACTGGGTAAAATTAGAAGAATTTATAAGATCCTTAAGTACAGATCTGCGAAACTACAACGATAACACACAAATAATATAATAAAGAAAATTTAAAGTTAAAACATAAAGTTTAACTTGAAGTTGGCTAACATTTATAGGTTTATGACAAAAACTTTCCATCGTTTTCTTGAAACACCTTAGTCAATTAGCCATTCTCGTTATATACAGGGCTGACACTTGTGAAACCCCGCGCAAACGGAAACAAGATTACTGAAACATGATCCAGTGGAATTCACATTTTCTATTATGGGCTAAACTGGCAACTTTTAGCCTAAACTCGTAACCTCTGAGAGATAATGTACCTCAGCGTTTACTCTTCCAGGAGCAGGAATGGTGAAGATAGCGGTCAGAACACACACCTCAAATTTCAATTCTTTTACAGCCGAAAATCGATAGAAACCGTTCAAAGTTCTACTTACACTCCCACTCCTAGGGCTTCCGCCGGTATTTTCAGTTTGGGATGTCAAGTTAAAATTGGGAGGGAGTAAATGGAGTTTTGCACTATCTCTATCGATTTTTTACTGTAAAAATTTTGAAGTTGGGGGTGGCACCTCCACAGGAAGAAGGTCTGGCAGAATCACTGTCCACTCCTTCAATTTTGACTTTACGGCTCCCTAACTGATAATCCTGGCAGATCACTGGTCACTACAAGCTAATTTCGCTAAATATAGTTAGAAGTAAAATTTATATTATAAAAAGAAAATAACAAGAACTGAATCTCAAGTACATTGCATGATAGAGGAGAAACAATAAAAGCAACTGCATCTGGTTCGACCTTGAAAATTTGGCACGAAGTAACTAACTACTAGATACTCGACAAGTTCCTCTAATATTTTATTTTCATTTGCTCCAGAGGCTATACACATTCACCTGAAAATAAATCTTACTTTCTCCTTACATTTTCGCAGAAGTGTAACAATATATATAGAGATAAATATGATGTGATAAGTACTTAAAACTAATTGTTTGCAGCAAATACTGATTTTTGCGTGACCAACATATATAAGGGTAAGAAATCAGTAACCAGTGAAATGTTTTACAACAGATATTTAACCACAGGTGATAATTTAGCATAAATATCCAGAACATAAAACATTTTAAAAGGAAATAAAGCGATTTTTTTTCTCTTCTGTACTTATTTTACATTGTTACAAAAATAAAGAAAAAATATAACTAAGAGTGAGCACCTGGTGTTTTGCCCTGTGGTTCATTTGCCCTCAGCTCCCATCATGCATCACGCAAACCATCACTAGTGACATCTTCGCAGACTAAGCACGTGTCGCCCACGTGACTCAAAGCATTACTATTAAATTGCCCAATCGTCTTCCCAAAATTCTATGAATTATGTATAAATTGTAATAGGTTTCTCTTTTAACTTTAGATTTCAGATTGTTAAGAAGTTTCTGTGCTTCTCTGACATACAGTATGTCTAGAAGCAGTTAGCAAATAAGTAGGTTATGTTGATTGATGTGGGATAAGAAAAGAATCAAGATGAACCTTGTTTTATTCCTAGGCTTTGAAATATACTGTAGGGAAAACGTTCGTGCGTTCGAATAAATTTTAGCCTAAGTGTTTCAGCAGTAATTTTCGTGTCGTTAACGCTGTACGCAACTCTGCTGGTTCGAATTTGTTTTATGGAAACCAAATACATTTACACATTCAAAACATTGCAACTTTAAAATGTAAGCTGAAAAGATTGTAATCAAATGGAGTTCAAAAAATCTATTTATAGTTCGTAATGATGTTAGTAAAGCTTAGAAATTGTCTGTTCCTTACGGGTTTTTATATTATAGTAGCAAGCTCATAAACAATCTATAAAGGGGTAGCAAAAGGCCTGTTCTGAAATTGAAAGTACTATATTTCCCTTTGGATTTTACATAGTAACACAGACCACAAAATTTAGTACAGTTCCGTTAGAAGGGACAGGAGATAACCTATCATCTTACGTAGCAATTTTGAATTATTTGTTCTAGAAGCTACTTACTAACGCAGGGTTCCCACTCACCTGGAATAGTCAGAGAATCCAGTTTAGCACTAAAAAGTCCTGGAAAAGTCAGGGAATTTCACTAAAAATGTCTGAAAACCTGGAAAAGTCAGGGATTTTGATAGCTTATTGTTTGAAGTTCATTTAGCTACAGCAGGCATTTAATGTTAGATCTTTTTTGAAATTACTTGGAGGCTAATGTGCCAGTCATGAAGCAATTTAAGAAAAGAATACAATGAAATATTTTGAGGTATCTTTATTTTCATGCAACTATGATCTTTATTTTCCCATGGAATTATGATATATATATATACAAAATGGGGTACCTGGAAATTTCTGAGTAGTGACCTGGAAAACCTGAAAAAGTCAGGGAATTTGATCTTGGCAAATGAGTGGGAACCCTGTAACGGAAGTCAAGAAGTTACATTTCGGATTTATCATTTTTAGTCTGAACAGTTTAACTCTACTGTTTTCACATATTCTAACTCTTTTTCTATAGTCTCTTAATATGAAATTAGAGAACTTGTACGGTGCTAGAGTACTGTTGTATGGTTGTTCGTGTATTTCCTCAGACGACGGTAATGGACAGACATTTTTGTTTCTGACTTACGACACAGAAACCGTATTAAAATACTTCTACAGTATGTAAGAGTAATAGTTACAGCATATTAACCCTTTCCAATCAGTCGATAATTAGCAATAAGTGGCTTCCACATATGATAAAAAATATCAATACCAGAGGATAATCCTTGTTTAAAATTTCTTATTAGGTGCTCGTTTCAAGAAAGATTTAATAAATAATATGTGTGAAATGAACATGGGAACAATTGGTTTCAAAAATATAGGACTAATTTAAGAATAAACATGGATTTTCAAATATTCCCAGCATATGCAATGTGCAAACAGTTTTCCATGAAAAAAAGTAAATAGTAATGCCACAAGCACACTATTCCCATTTGGACTAAATATAGTGATTGTGCAGTGACTGCACCGCCCAATTCAACACCGTCATTATCAATACTGTGGTTCACCATAACCTCTGGAAATAGATGCCGTCACACGAATCCAGTTAAAGATGGGAATTCAACTCCCTCTACCCACGATAGTAAAAGAACAAAGCCTTTGCTAATTACCATTTACAAATACAAAAAAAGTTGTGCGAAATGTTAGTTTATAAAATTCATGTCAAACGAAACGTCCTTAGGCCTCTACTGCAGAGATCAAAAAGATCTTAACCGGGTGAAGGAACGATCATAAATCAAAAAATCTTCTGTCAGGTCGTGGATTTAAAAACGAAAAAAGCTGTGAGAAATGTGAAAATCACGACAATATGGAATCTCATTTGCAAAAAAGGTGAGTGAATTCTTGACACGAGATATTTGTTCATTTCGTTTCTTGATGTCAATTCATTGCTAAAAGCATAATCTACCACCACGCACACACCATTTAGGAATCAATTTCGGCATTGTTCTGTAGCAGGAGTAACTTTACAGAATTCTTTTTCTCTTTCTTGGATGATACCGTGATACTGAAACTCGAAGATCATTTTTTGTATAGTTGATTAATAATATTAATTATTTAGAGTAATGTAAGTCTGATTGATATAAGCTTTAGTATGTGTTGAGATTAGTATGATAAAGACAAATGAATTTTATGTGCGGCAACAGCACTGTTGAGATTAGTGTAAAGCGACTGTTTCCAATGCTGTATGGGTTTATATACTATATTCCAAATATATTCTTTTCCTTGTACGAGATACCATTGCTACTCCTACAAAAATCAAACCTAGAGAGTTCAAACTTTCAGATTAGAGAGTTCATAAACATGCTGATTCTGTATTCTCCAAATTTCCTTTGAATTAAGCCCCAGAAATAGGCGCAACATAGGATGTTGACCTGAAGACAATTAGGGATGGTCTTGCAAGGCAATTGTTATGTATACATAGTACGGGTATGATACGGGTACGGCAATAAATTTAGTGTCTTTAAGTTCATCTTATTAACATAGATCGTCAAGGGTTTGGCCACAGATAAGTCCAGATCTTCACCCTGAGCATACAAATACACAGTAAAAAATAGCTGTGTTAATTCAACACAATGCGGTGTCCCAGCGTGACTACCACTTTTGTGTGTTAAATCAACACAACACACGGTCTTAATTTCGGTACTGGGAGAAAAAAAATATACGGCTGCAGCTAGATTTGAACATGGGTTGCTCAGTTAGAAGTCGAGCGTCTTACCGACTTCGCTAAATCGTCAGACAGAAAGAGCACTAGATTGAAACAATATAGAGGATAAAAAAAATGCTGCTGAACCCCAAACACACACAAAGTTACTCTCACGACTTATGCCATGATTTAATCACTTTTCCATTGGTCAGTTAGGGATCACAATCCTCATTTATTGAGAATATGTTCCATTTCTATGAAAGCAAGCGCAGCATTTGACATGTTGTTACGATAAGCAGTAATCCTGTTCAAGTGTTTGACTGTCGCCATCTTGCTTGCTTTCATAGAAATAGAATATATTCAATGAATGGGAATTCTGGTTCTCAATTGACAAATAGGAAGTGATTAAACCATGGGATAAGTCGTGCAAGTAACTTAGTTTGTTTTTGGGGTTCAGCAACATATATTTGACCCCCTTCACTGCTTAAATCTATAGTGTAATCGTTTAACTCAAATGTTGTTAGTAAATATAGTTTGCATCGAGTGCCTATCCTGTCTGACGATTTAGCGAAGTCGGTAAGACGCTCGACTTCTAACTGAGCAAACCATGTTCAAATCTCACTGCAGCCGTATTTTTTTTTCACAGTACCGAAATCAACACCGTGTGTTGTGTTGATTTAACACACAAAAGTGGTAGTCACGCTGGGACACCGCATTGTGTTGAATTAACACAGATATTTTTTGCAGTGTACGCTTTATTTTCGGTCTTTGATTTTATTTTTTTGTCACACACGTTTGGCACGGAGAGCTCTTTCCTATATTTTCACTCTACGCTCTCTGTCGGCGAGAGGTCATACTTCCCGCCACTTTCCTATTACCTGCTTATTGGTCAGCGAGCCCACGTGACCTTCGTCTGGGAAACGGTGTTGATAATTAAGAAGTCTTTACCTCGGTGGTTTATCTGTGGTTTGGCTTTCTAGTTTTCGATATCGCTGTGAACTAGGGGTCTTCAGAAGTGTGAAGTCAGTTGCGTAATTCCGTATTTCTTCGATTCCGGAATTCGGACAATCAGAAATTTCCGACATTCCTGAATTCAGACTTTTGGAATTGCGATGTCACAATCTTGATTTCAAATCCGTAATATTCCGAACACCCCATGTAATGTGAACACACACAGACATAAGGTCTTTATATATTATGATTAGTAACTTTTCGATCTTCAGGGTCAAGTGTTACGTCAGTTACAACCTGCTAATCACAAAATTTTGACGACCTATATTTTCGATTAAGTTTACAGAAGATATTACTCATCCACTGTAACTCTAGTCTCTTGCATAGCCTTAAAGCTTGACCTATCTTCAAAACAGTGAAGGAAAAAGTGGTTGAGGAAGTCCATGACTGGTACTAAAACCAAATAACTAACAAACAGTAAATGCAAAAAAACAAAAGAAATTAAAGCTCGGAGTCACGATACAATACAGGAAATTAATACTATAACTTTATGATTTGGAAAAGCTTCTTCTCCCTTGTTGTTACACTGCAACTAGTTTTAGTATTATTGCTTCGTCGCGTGAAATGCAATCTATTTTCATGGACACAACTCTTCAAAATAGGAACACTATTACGGTCCGAATACACTATTGCGTGTAATAGTATACTAAGAAACGACACCAATTGCAGTTCTTACTTTCAAAAATTGGTATCGATATAGCACGAGAGGCACAGTTATTTTTTTTAAGGATATATTGCATTATTTAATAAGGAAAAGTATTAAATTTAGATTAAGTAAGGGGAAATGATTGAAATACTTTTTTTTTTCACATTGAGATTTCGACAGTCTCAGATTATTGATCTCTGTTACCTTTCAAATTGTCGTGACAACAATACAAAATAGACTTCTCCTCAGAGAGCGAATCCTTTATCCCTCATCGTGACAATAAAACATTGTTGATTGTTACTTTCAGTTATCTTAATAACACGTATCCAATTGTCAGTCCGTGAATGTCACCGCACTCTACACTATCATTATTTGTTGTGTATTCATCTGGACTTCCTCATCTGATAAATTGAGAAAAACATCTCTCTCTCTCTCACGCACACACATATACACGGATTGAATCTTTTCTTTACTAGTTACACGAATCCCGCATGCAGTGAATGGGATTGATAATCATGATTTGTGATGTTTTGGGGGTAAAAACATCAACGCTCGTAAAATTGATTTGTAATAAATTATTTATTTAATTATTGCACCACGCTACTGGGTAAGAACTCCAGAAAATATCTTCTGGGAAAATTTTATGAGAATATTCTAGGGAAAATTTCCTACAATAGGAAGATTGGAGGTTTTTATATTCAATAAGTTAAAAATAACATTTAAGAATAAAAATCAACTTTGGATGTAAAATCTTACTTTTCTGTCTTTGCCATGGTTGATTATTCAGTATAGAATTTCTCTTGAAAGCTAAACATTTAAAACAAATTAGGACTTTCCCTGTAATGTAATGTTATTAACTTAAATTTTCTGCTTTTTAAAACTTTAAGTAACAATCATGTGTTCAAAAACTTTGTTACTTTTTCTACCGAGCCGCCGTAGCTCAGTGGTAGAACGTTGACCACTCGGGAAGTCGTGGATTCAATCCCAGCGGGCGACCATCCTGACTAAGGTTTTCCAGGGTGTTTCCTCAGGCAAATACCGTGATGGCACCTTCAACTTAGGCCCTGGCAGATACCTTCCAGCATCCTTGCCCCTCTCCTATCCCAGCCTGAGCCTTAGATGCCTAAAGGCATAAATAAAATTCAAAATTCTGTACCGCCGGGTAGAACAATAACCATTATTATCATCATTGTCTTTGTACAGTGAAGAATTTGTAATGGGAGTGTGTGGGATTTTCACCCTCTCTGGTAGGAGAATTTTGTCGACCTCATCGCTACATAAAAAAAATAATCAAAAAATGATTTTTAAAAATGACGCTTTATTAAGATACACTAAAAAGCAAAAAATAGTAAATTGAATTAATCTTATGAATCGGAAAATAAAAGCGTGGGTGCTCTGAGATATTATGATAAGGTAAGCAAGAACACCCACGCTTGTTTTTTCGATTTATAAAATTAATTCAACTTATTATTTTTTTATTTTAGTGCATCTTAATAAAACATTTTAAAAAAGCCTTTTTAATTATTTTTTTCTGTATAATAGATGAATATTAAACTCCCTATGGGATAGGCAACCCAAACATCAAACAATAGATGCGGCGTTGCGTACATTTAAGGATAATTTCCATTTATTTATTTAATTAATTAATTACAGTTAACTGGATCATTCTGTCGTATATCTAATGATTGAATATTGTATTGTCATCGGAAGCAAGCAAGTTTACAAAATTTCAAAGAAATCGGCTGATTGGAAGTGAGTTAAAAGTCAATTACAAGATTTGTACCAGAGAAACTTACAGAGCAAGTTAAAGCGTATACAAAAATATATATGTTCTCCGATTGCGGTTCTCCTTTTTAATACGAGGGTGGTTCAAATGTAAACCTTAAATACTTTATGGGGAAATGCAATGAACAAAAAAGAGATGATACGACAGAACAATTACATCATATTTCGACATAGTACTCCTGCCCTGTCCAATACTAATATTGAAAACTACATGAATTCCTCGAGTAAAAAGTCTTTTGGCGTTGTGTGTAGGCACTCCTCCACCGCCAGCTGTACATTTTTGTCGAACTTGTCCCGTTATGAAACTTCCTGCTCGAATTGTATAGTTGCTTCGAGGATAAATATGCATAATCATTCTGGTCTTTTATTCTTCAATGAATTTTGATGGGTCTGATCCCATCACTACACAAAAAGTAAATAACGGACTATAATGAGGTTGGTATCTTTTCACTAAGAACCAGTGTTGAACAACAATAATTTGTACTATTCATGTGCGTTATTTCGTTTACTCGAACTTCATAATATTCTAATCAACATACACGGCAGTGCATGCAGCCAAGTTCTGCGTCACAAAACGTCAGCACTGCCAGAAACATGTTATACAGGAACAATAGTTTATGGCAAAAAGGGCGATTTCGAGACCCCATAAGTAGAAAGATGTTAAAGATAGGAACATAAGCGTTCGAAGTTAAGGAGATATGGCAAATGTGTGTAGGTGTGCAAAATTTTGTATTCGTAGCTTAAAGCATATTCGAGTTGTGGATCTTTGAAATTGTGTATTTTAGGTTAACTGATTCATTTACTCACTCACTGACTCATCATATTGTTTAGGGCGTTCGCAATAAGCTAGAAACATGAAAGTTGGCATGAAGGTAAAGGATGATAAGTAGGTAAAGGGAAAATTCCGACATTTTGAAAAAGTAGCCATCTTGGATTAAACAGGGCCGCCAAATGTAAAATTTCAAACAATACACAGCCTAAACGGCTGGAGGTAGTAAAACGATATTTGGTATGAAGATACATCGTTCTGTAGGTAAACAAAATATTACAAATTGTTGAAAAAGTCGCTATCTTGGATCCAAAATGGCAACCAAAGTGAATTTTTCATAGAATACACAGCCTAAACGGCTTAAACTAGAAAAATGAAATTTAGTATGACTATAGGCAGTGTTCGACTTGTAGTGAGGGATGGTTGGGACTATCCCCCTCTCGGCATAAATTTTCTCTGGTACTTTTTACAGTCATGTATATACCTCTAACCTGGAATATGGACGATCCCAAAATACCGTATAATACATATCTCACTAATTCTTCCCCCTCTCTGGAAATTGCACAAATCGAACACTGACTATAGGAAATTTAAATATTTGTTTGCAGTACGGGCTCTTATGACTATTCCTCTCTCTCCCAGGCCAATGCTTTTCCCGTATATGTCTATCTCACTTCAAGAAAGCAGTGTTGCCACATTTCTTGCATGTCTGTACTGCAGTTCTGTCGATAAAGTATTTTTTTACCTAAGGTTTATAATTCGATTTCTAGATCTAGGTAATATGTACAATCTTCATTTTATGGCACATTGCTCCTGAAACCTTTATGAAGGCTATGGATTATTTACATTATTTATGGAAACATTCGTAACATTATAAATAACAAAAAGCATAATCATATGGATATTTGTAGATTTTTTTACAATAAAATTTCGATCAGCGAGAAACTTTTTTCCTGCATAAGATAGAAGATACATGCAGCGAGTGAAATATGAAA
Organism: Lepisma saccharinum; assembly: GCA_022664845.1. Classification (NCBI taxonomy): domain Eukaryota; kingdom Metazoa; phylum Arthropoda; class Insecta; order Zygentoma; family Lepismatidae; genus Lepisma; species Lepisma saccharinum. The sequence continues at coordinate 2,865 of JAGDQP010017893.1, read as the reverse complement.
GAATGTCTAAAAAATGATTTGCCTTAATCTGATAGCAATATCTCAATCCATTCAAAAGTTATGTAATGATTAATAAAAGCGTGTTTGGGTGCACCGCGTCACAGCAGGGTACGTTCGTGCTCCTGTAGATCGGTGAGCTAATTGTTATTAACGTCTTGCACCAACTAGTGGGCTTTATATGAAAGTGAGTAAGAAAGGGACCTACAGATTTTGGTAAGGCAGGTTCAGAGCCATTCCATTTAATGGACCCCGGCCGGGATTGAACCCGTGACAACTCTCACAGGAAGCTAACAATTCGATCACCCCGAGGTCCTGTGGGTCTGTCTTTTGTGTCAACATTAGGGATGGCAATCCGCCCGGCTCGAGCGGTGAGCCTAACGCTCGAGTCGAGTCGTCGCTCGAGCTCGACTCACTGTAACCGAGTCGCAGGGTGAGTCTCTCTGAGCAGCGACTCGGCTCGACTCGAGCACCTACTGAGCGCCGAATCGACTCGACTCGAGCACCTACTGAGCGCCGACTCGACTCGAGCTCCTACTGAGCGCCGACTCGACTCGACACGAGCTTCTACTGAGCGAAGACTCGACTCGACTTGAGCTCCTACTGAGCGCCGACTCGACTCGACTCGAGTCTGACCGAGTGGTGACTCGAGTCGAGCGAGTCGTTGACATCGAAATAACTAAAAAAAAAACTTTTTAAAGACATTGTTTTCTTAATCAATTCGTACTAAAAAGTAAAAAAAATAAAATAATAATAATAATTTTGTTTGTGCATGACTAGAAAGAAAAGAATGGGTCGCGTCATTTCAAGGATTTATGAAGTAACTGTATATAAGAGAGAGCCTCATGCTTTTCTTTTTAGGCATCCATAAACATTATTTCCCATTTTAGTACGAATTGATTAAGAAAAGAATGTCTTTAAGAAGTTTTTTATTATTTTATGTTAATTTAGTTTCACTATTTGCTGTTTCTTTCCTACTAACTTTCGAAACAATGATACTAGAAAGCATGATAGTCGATGTGAAGTTAGTTTAATGATCTCCTTGGCAAAGTAATTTGTTATTCTAAATGTTCTCGAATAACTGAATAAGTAGAAACCGAGATAGCTGTGTATAAATTATGAGGTAAGATAACTTTGCATTACTATGACATCGTCCACTGACTACTTTTCAGACGGTTATGTCAATCCGCTCGGCTCGAGCGGCGAGTCTCACGCTCGAGTCGAGTCGTCGCTCGAACTCGACTCACTGTAACCGAGTCCCAAGGTGAGTCTCTCTGAGCAGCGACTCGGCTCGACTCGAGCACATAGTGAGCGCCGACTCGAGTATATAGTGAGTTCCGACTCGACTCAACTCGAACATATAGTGAGTTCCGACTCGACTCGACTCGAGTATATAGTGGGTTCCGACTCGACTCAACTCGAACATATAGTGAGTTCCGACTCGACTCGACTCGAGCAGTTCTGAGTACCGACTCGACTCGAGCAACCTACTGAGCGCCGACTCGACTCGACTCGAGCACATAGTGAGCGCCGACTCGACTCGACTCGAGCAGTTGTGAGCACCGACTCGACCCGAGTCTGACCGAGTCGCGACTCGAGTCGAGCGAGTCGTTGACATCCCTAGTCAACACCTCGATTGTTATACATAACCAGAATTTCAAAATTAGAAAGTACAATTTTGTATTCACTATCCAAGGATGACCCTAGAGAGGGTTAGGGGGCTGAAGCTTCCTAAAATTAACCTTAGCGAGTACAGTTCCACACAGTCACCAGAACCGATAATTGACGGAATCTTACTTAGTAATTTGACACATTTATTATTATTATTATTTGAGGAATCAACAGAAAATTTCTATATTATGTTAACAAACTAACAATGCCTTTGTTGGTATGACTGATTTTTATTGACTTTTATTATTTCCTTTTCCATCCAATCAATGTATATGACGTATTAGCGAGTTCTCTCAACCCTCTACTGTTTATATTAGTCCGTAAATTCATATTGTGTACATATATGAGGCATTGATTACCTATGTTATTGGTTATAATTAACATGTCTCACGTTATGGTGAATCCATGTTTTGGATTGACATTTATTGACTCGTAAGAAATATGTTTTGATGCTGACATTACCTGTTGTTTATGGCTTTAGTAAATCTTATTAATTGCTTATTCATCTATCGATATTATATGGCTGATAGAAACATTAAGGCAAGAATACTTAATTTATAGCTAAAGTCTTCATCAAAAGTGTGTTCTTACAGTTAGTAAATTATACCTGAAGAATTTCCTGCTAACAGAACAGAATAAATCTTAACTTGGCAAACTAACTAACTCTATAGCTTACGAACTGGCAAGTTCATCGCCGCAGTAATAAACGTTCACCACTGGATTCTATGCTGTCAAGATCAAGACCGTTTTCATCACGAAGGAGGGTTTCTCTCGGAGATCTCTTCTGATGTTGTTATCTCAACGACGTCTAGGTCTTTCCATCGGTCTCTTTCCCTCCGGCTTTCCAACTACGATGGAACACAATCGCGATTTCATTATTCTTATAACAGCGGGTGAATCGTACACTTCATGGAGTTCTTCATTATGCAATCTCGTCCATTCAAGCACTGTTATTATTATTAATATTAAGATTGTATTTTTGAATTGAATTGAATTAGTGGAATTTTGCCTAATTTGCGCAACCATCGGACTTTGACTTACATATTTCTCCTTTTTCTTTCTCATTTTGCCCACTCATTCAGCAAAAACGATGCAGTGTTTATACACAAGTAAATAGAAACAGAAGTAGTATTGAAATTTGCAAAAATAACGGTGGAGCTCTGCGCTCGGCGATTTCTTCTAATGTTGTTATCTGAC
>JAGDQP010017892.1:0-35800 GCA_022664845.1 Lepisma saccharinum | reverse complement strand
GATTTCGTGGTTTTCTTCCATACGCAAGATGGCGGATGGCCGCACTGGACGATTGACGGGCGGCCATTTTCAGCTTCAAAATTTGGCAGCTTGGGCGTCTCCTATCTAATTCCTCCAAGGTGAATACGCTCTAATTCTCTGTTTCTACTGAAAACATCTTTGCATAATCGGCAATACATCCTACGAAGCGGTTTGTTGAGTTGGATATCTGCAAGAAAATTTCTAAAATAGTGTACCTATGAATACCAGAGAAGTGTTATATCAATACAAATCTAATCTGATGCTTTTTTTTTAGCAGCATACTCCTCCTTTTTGAGCTCCTTTCACCTAACTACAACACCAAACATGGTTGTGTGTATAAAAAAGGTGACAAAACAACAAAGAAAATAAAAGAAAATGGTTGTTGAATTGTTTCACTGTAATCAAGGCAAACTCAGAGACTTATCGTTTGATTAGGTGGATATTTTTTCTTCACATGCGCAGAATGAGAAAGCTGTTTCTTATTGTAGCTGTGCGTGTAATTTTGAACAAGAGTTTGCTACCGTCATTTTAAAAAGTTCTCATTTTGGTAGAAATATGAAATATTTTCAGTAAATTAGAATTCCAAACCCTAATTGACAATTACAAAAATGATGAAAATGTGGCGTAAGTAGTGGGATTAAGGCAACGTACTTCTGACAGTCTTTATCTGTTTTAACTGGCAATTTAGAGCAGTGAGTACAACACTGAAGTTCTAACTGATCAACCTGAGCTCAAATCTCCTTCAGACTTTAGCTTCCCGCCCCCCCTCTTTTGCTCCCAGCATTCCTGAACGCTTCATGATGGAGGGTTTTTATTAGACAAGTTACTGAAAATTGATACAAATTGACTCTCCCAAACTAATTTTTACTTTAATGCGTTGTTTCTCATTTATCACAAAATAGTGGTTTTATTTACCGTTACAAGAAGTTGGCAACCGTGAACCGGATGACGGATCTGCTTGACTTTCGAAAATGTCATTCTTTGAAGTACTTACCTCAGTACAAACAATTATTAATTTTGTACTTTCCTTTTTTTATCTTTCAGCTTTCTTTTTGTATTATTTTGTAACATTTAACTGTTTATGCTTTCTGTAATCGGTGATCTCACACTTTTCGTTCAGAAGTGAGACATACAAGAGGTAGGTAACATGTCAATGCGTATTTCCTCTTGTAACCGCCTGGTAGTGGTCAGGAAGAACAGGTCGAACATGGAAACCCCAAACAGCGTTGTAAGGATCTGTGTGGCGTACGAGTTTAACTGACATCTAACGCTAGTGCAGCGGTAAAGAAATATGCCCAAGCATTCAGTAGAGATGTGGTCAGTAAGTGGATAGTATACCGGTGGTTTAACAAATTGAAGAACGGCGATGAATCTCTTCAGGACGTACCACATATCGATATAGGGAGACCACAAGCCATAGACAACGATGCTGAAAGCAGTCATTGTAGCCGATATAGTCAAACAAGTGAGGTATTGGGAAAGGCATTCAACTGAAGTGCAAACACCATTCCATAACACTTCCATCAGCTTGGGAATTGGTATAAAGTAGGAGAATGAATCCCACATGAGTTGACTCTGACTCAGGAAGCGATACGAATAAATTCCTGTGTTTCTTTGTTATCTTGTCAGAAGAAGGATCCGTTTCTGGAAAGCGTGCTGGCCTGCGATGAGAAATGAGTTCGTTTCGATACTGCTCGACATCATCATTGGTTGGTACCACATGAACTCCCCTCTCAAACAACCTAAACCACCACTGCATTAAGAGAAAATTAGGGGCCCATGCTCTGTTTGGTGGACTGCTTGGGGTATCGTGCATCGCGAACTACTGCCGCCTAGCCAGACAATAACTGCAACGGTGTACTCGCAGCGATTGGAACATGTTCAAGAGAAACCGAAACCCAAGAGTTGTGATTCTGTTACAGGACAACGCGAAGCCACATGTTGCTAAGGTAATTCGTGACACCATTATTTGACCTGGTTTTCAAATACTAATGCATTCCCCATATTCCGTAACATTGCACCTTAAGACACCATTTGCTCCATTTGTTAAACAACCATCTGAAAAGGACGACATTTTGGGACATTCGATGAAGTCATACACGCACAGGACGACTTCTATGATTCACGTTGCGTTGAGTTTTACCATCGTTCGACACAAGTCATTGCTGTTAATGAATACTATTTCTTAATTTGCAGGAACGCCTTTGTTCATGTTATCGTGTGCTGCTTCACGGATCAAGTTTCTTTCTACAAAATCTTTTGTGATTTTTCTTTCACTTATTTCCACAATTGAGGCTAAATGATTTTCCATTGTTCACTCATGTCAATATTGGAGAAACATCTATTACACACTCCGCAGGATATTAGGCAATAGATTTCCTTTTGTTACATAACAAATCGTTTATCTTTGAGGTAACAATAGCCCTTCTCTTGTAAAAGAACTAAAGGTATTGTTAAAGACTGCTGCCATTACAAATTACAACAGAACTTGTTAACTAACCAAAAGTTCTTTTCAAACAGTAATAATGATGAAGCTTCGTAAGACATCATAACTGTTATCCATCGGTCTATAGACATAGCTGAAAACTAATACGCGCACAAGGTATTCATAACATTGTACCAATCTTGTACGGCCACGGAAATAATTTTGATATCGAGTAATGTAGAGACTACTTAATGTATACAATGTTGAGGCATTTCGATTCATTTGTAATGCAAAACGATATAAATAGAAGAGTGATTACATATACTCTAGAATACAACACTGCTGATATTATTTGCTTGTAAAGACGTGATTCAGTTGGAAACACCCACTTTATTCCCTGTATACGACTTCTCCTATTGAAGTAAGGTTTTTACGGGATATCAGCTTTAAAGGATAAACAAGGAACTTGCCTTACAAAACCTGATACTTAGGGCTTTATTACCCAAGACGCTGAAATAGCTCCGTAACTTAAGAGACCTTTTTACGTCACTTGCGAGAGATGATCAGTAATAACGGAGAACGACGAAGGTGAAAGAGAACATGAGAATAGTCTCTCTGTCTATGTCTTTTTCATCTTCTCCCGGCACTCTGGAAATTTGTGAAGAGCAGTAACAAAGCATTAGTGTGTGCGCGTGTGGAGTAAGTGAAAGATCATGTATGTATATATGTGCTTGGCTGTGTAGACCCATTCATGTTTTATTGCGAAAGTTTTTCTTCTTTAAAATCTTTTATAAAGAGTTGATATGTGTTTAGTGTACAATAAGTAACAATAGATAAATAACAAGGCTCGGGAAATGAGAAGACAAAAGAGAATAAGGACAAATGAAGTGTATTTATAACCATGACTAGATTTCTCTTCTAGTCGAGATGTACAGTTCTTATATATACAAGGGTTGGTTGGAAAGTAATGCTCCCAATTTCGAAGCTTTTCCGGAAGTTGATGAATGGTAAATTTTGTCTCTTGTTACGGCTTGCTTCAATAATGTATACATCTTAATCACTGACTCAAGGTTAAAGAATTTTGTGCTCATGATGAACCCATGCAGCATTGATAATTTCTGCACGATCTTAGTGCTTTTTCAGACTTCAACCATCTGCTGAACATCTTGGATGCTTGTCCTTTTATATCTCTAATAGATCCTTTAACTTTTCCTGTCTCTTTTTCAAGTCACGCTCTTATTCCTTTCACTTTTCTCTTCTCCGGTCCACGACGTTTTCTTACACTTTTCTATTTTTCGGACCACGCCCTTCGTCCTTTCACTTTTCCAGGCTACGCCATTTTCCCCTTCACTTTCACGTTCGCCTCTCGTTCCCTTTCGGTTTGTCCATTATGTTTTTTCCACTATACCCTTCACTTTTCTGCGTTCTGTTTTGTTCATATTTCTCTCACCCTTTTCTGCCTTTTCAAGGATTCCATCGCATTCCTTATTTATGTTTATTTTTGTTTGTAACTCTATCTATTACTCCTTTTATCTATCTTTACTACAGAGAATGGAATACAGTTTTATTGTAACTAACAGAAAAAACACACCGTAGTCTATTGATTCCGAATTTATGCAGAGAAAAATATTTATTTCAAATTAATTCGGTACAAACCTTTTAACACTGACTGTAAAAGAAACATAGGGAATTCGTAATGCCTCTTCTGAATGAGTTGGAAATGTTTCTTGTGCACTTTAGTATTCTAGGATTAGTTCTTAAACACTTCTTTGACACATTTTGTTAATCGTAAGTGCTGGAAAATCCCCACCTACTTATTATAGGATTGAAATTCTTTAACATGCATCCATAACTAAAAAACGATGCATTTATTTACTGTTCGCCACCGGGATGTATCTTCGCTTCCGCCAACCTTTGACATGCTTTCTAGATTATTAAAACAACGCATTGATACAATGTATAGCAATATGTATGATAAAGTGTAGAAAATGTGTGCAAATAAGGATTGCAAGTGAAATGGTACCAAAACAAATAGAAGATTCAGAGACTCAAAATATAAGAAAAGTTAATTTTTTCCCTGTATGTCTACTGTAAAATGAATATTCCACAATTTTTTACGTACCTATATTGAATCAGTAATGCAACACCAGAAAAAGTTATGACTCTAAAAATATATTTCAACTGTTCATTATTTTAAATGAATCTCTAAGAGTACAACAGTCCATGGAGTTAGTGTACTCCCCTGTGTCTACTGAGGACACAGAGTTAGCAGGGTAGATTTGTTTCTTAAATCCAATGGTTTCATTTCGTTTTTATGTCCTCCATCTTTCGTTTCTTCATTTGTCCAGCTTCCTTATACTTTCATTCATCTTTTCATCTTCCTCCTTTTACTTCTCATCTGTTGTTGTTGTTGTTGTAGCCATGAACAAAACAATAAAACTCTCTCTCACTCTCTGCTGCTGTGCTAAGCCTTTTCTTAAGCTGCTTACTTCATGTTCGAAGGGGAGGGGTGGAGAACGGGACTACAATTCAATACTGAAGCTTTATCTCTTGTAAAATTCCTCGATTTCTTCTGTTACATGATTTTTCTTCTTCGCTTTTTTTTTTGTAATCTCTGCTTCGGCTTTTATCCTGATTCGAGGGACATTGGGACCTCTGACGGCGAATTGTCACTTGTCAAAATGTTTCTTTTTGTGTTTCTGTTGACTGAGATGTTATAGGACATGGAACAGAAATAAAATTATTTGTAAGCTTTTTGTTCTTACTTCTTAAAACCTTTCCTATGACCTTTCATAAACTAACACCTGAGGACAGACTTTACACTCGCATTGTTTTTTGTTACGAATACTTTCTTTCTTGAAAATATATTTTCAGAACTTCTTAACAAACTGGAACTGTAAAATGAAGTGTTAACAATAATTTATGGGGCGTTGAAATGAAACCTGTTCAATGGCATTAGCTGGGTTAGTAATAAATGTATTTACATGTGCTTTGTACTGTAGGTAGAGGCGTATATGATATATAAGAACTGTTTGAATGGGATAAGTTCCTTAGAAGTAGTTCCCGTAAGCATTCAAGCACTTGTCTCTTCCCATTCAGGCATGGTCAGCATACCAATAACGTTCGGCATTCATGGATTCGTTTCGTTCCTTGAAGTTCAGCAGTAATGATCCGTGACAATCAACGAACACAGTCAGCGTGACTTTGCAAGCTGATCATTGACATTTGAACTTCTTTGGCCGCGTCGACGAAGGGTGTTTCATGGCGTACTGACGTCATATGTTATCGTATTACACATATATATGACGAATGTGAAGGGCACCGTACAACAGTAGTGCAAAGACCAACACCCCGTATTCTAAATGGAGGGCATTCGGAGGTTTGTCTCGCAATAGGACAAGTACCTGAATACTTACGGTAACTACTTCTGAGAATCTGATCACACTCAAACAGATGTCATATATGCCTCTAACTACTGTACAAAGTTCTTATAAATATATTTATTAATGCCCCAGATAATGTAATCGAACGGGTTTCATTTGAACGCCCCATGTACATTTATTTTGCACTTTCTGTACATATATTATTGCAATTTTCTGTTTTGTATTTAGAAAGTAAGTATTGTGCAAAAGAAGTATCTGGATGTTTATTATATCTTTCTGAAAACGAGAGGTAGGTTTTCATGATTACTTGTTACTTCTTGTACACACCATCCTCGGTCAAAGATACCTAAATGCCATAATTGTAATTGAACTCAATAAACACATTTTGTTTCTAATTTGCCTTGATAGGTTGCAGTTCACCTATTTACACTTCGAAAGCTGTAATTATATAACAAGAGAAAGTAACCAATTTACTAATGTATTATTCATGGAGGTCAAACATGTTCTGTACCAGGTCCCGCCAACATTATAAACTTCTTTGTTAGGTAACCAAAGGCGGGTTATTGATACATTCTTTTTTGGTTTACTGGTTCACCAATGTAGCGAAGGGTGGAAATGATACATTTGAGAAATTTAAAAATTTCTCTTCGCAGTTAACAATGTTCTATTAAGGGCACACAATAGGTATTTTAAATTTATAACTAAAAGACATCTCACAATAGACAAAAGGAAACCATTGCTTGGGTTTTATAGAAATAAAACGCATCACTGCATACTTCCAAAAAGAGCAGTAAACAACTTATCTTCAGATGAAAAGAAAATTCTTACTTTTCCTAATTTCGTCGTCGCTGGAAAGTCTAATGACACCTAAGGATAGACAAGTATGTGACTTCCAGATTTGTCATTTAGATAAATGACACAAAGTATTAGCAGGGCCAATTCCTATATTCCATATATGCATTCATTGAGTAGTGTAAGACGATGATAAGGATTAATGTTTTCTCCGCGAGAATATTTTCATCCCGAATGTTCCTGGGCAAGATGACCTGATGGTGGTTTTCATTTCTCATTATTTTCAACCAGTTGAAGATAACATACACCTCAAGAATGAATCCCAACTAACATGTTCAATGTGCTTCTTCGGGCAATCGGAACCAAGACCTCTTGATCAAAATTTGTTCTCGGATTCCGGTTAGTAAATTCGGAATTATGATATTCTGGAGTTCTGGATTCAGTAATCGGAATACCATTTTTTTTTTGTGATCGAAATTCCGACATTCGGAAATTTCGATCAGAAAAATTAGAATTTCGATTCCGAAATCCAGATTAGAAATAATTCCAAACACCTCTAACCAGAAGTTGACTTCTGTTGCCATTCAGTATATAAAGCAAAGGCACGTTGTACAGCAACGATTCCAGTCCGTGCTTAAAAATGTGATTAAGTTTGATATCATGGATAAACAATTAATAGTAGAAAACATATTTGAATCGTTTATTTTGAAAGGAGAACAAATCAATGAACAATAGAAATTAAATTAGGTAGCTTTACTGGATGTGCATCTCTTCATAGAGCTTTGTTTTTAAAAATGACGATAGTCTGCACAGCAGTTACCCCTTTTCCTGATGAGTTACGAATTCTGTTTATCTTGAAAAGGATTCAAGTCAATGACTTGTACCCTTTTCAAAATAAATAAGCATTAAGGTCCTTGTTGTGGCAAATATCGAAACTATGGATCACGAGGTAATCAGAAGAGTTGAATGAGTTATTATGCTAGAGGTTACGTTGCGAATCTATGTTAATGTTCTTTTTGGTTTTGTGCTAATAAAATAGATTACGTGATTTCTAGTGATTGATCCAGTGTTTTCAAGTGATTCTAGTGTTGATATATCTTCAAGTAAATCTGATGATGTTTCGACTAGTAGAAGAAAGCGAGGCTTACGAAGACCTGAATCTTATAAACAATTCAAAACAAAGCGTGCATAGTTTCGTGTGAATCGCAAGTTAGCTACTCAGAAGAAGATATCACTGCAAGGAGTTCCAAGTGTGAATGTGCGGTATCGTTGCAAATGTTGTGCGACTGTAAATGAGGATATTTATATATCTATATTCTGTAAACTTAGTTTTGAAAGAAATTATCTTAAAAGTGTTTATATTCAAGGTTTGATTGAATAGTACCGGTTAAAACACATAGATCAAGGAAAATTGAGAAAGGAGATTTATTTTAAAGAAAACTACATCCGGAATTGTAAAAGCAAAGGACTACATCGACGGATTTTAAAAAAAATATCTTCAGGATTACTTCTGTGGCAGGAAGATCACCTTCATTACCATGTAGAAAAGGAATGTAAGTCACAATTAAAAATATGACATGTTTCTGTTTACAGTCTGAGTTTATATAAAATTAATAAATAAGAGATGATTAGCAGTAGGTCTCATTGTATTTGCATCTTTTGTGTACGGACCATCTCCTTAGTCCTTACCGCAGGACAGTTTTTTCACGTTTCTGACACATTTTACGTTTCATTTAGTTTATTGTTCTATCAATGCACGTATCACCAAAAAAAAGATTAATAAAGCCGTAGTTCCTTCAGCTCTTTAACCCCATGTAAACAATGATAATGAAAACAAACACATTTCTGTTTCATATAATTAAATTGGAATCTACAAAATACCTGCCTACCTTTTTTTCGTCTCTGGTCAGTCATTTTTTGTTAATAATTAAACCTTCAACATCCGTTGGCTGTTGTTAACATTGGATGACTTGTGCCTTCTCTATCCGTTTGCATGCTACGAGTAAAAATGATTTAACTAGCTAGAGAATATTTCTGTAGAAAGTAGGTTTTCCTTTTCTCTATTTGTTACTAAATATGGTATTTTTCTCTGTGCCAAATATTAGGCTTTGGCTATAACTAAGTGATAGAAATATGTTTGCTGTTTTATGTATAAAATAAGTTTATATTTGTTTAGTATTCTAAAACATGTTTAACAAAAAAGTTTGTTTTATACGGTACACTGTTAAAAATGTTCAGAAATATTCCTGGAAAAAGCTAGGCAACTATAGCTGGCTGGAAATTTCCAGGAATTTGGCTTATTAAAACCACCTTCAGTTTTCAGGTGCCTGGAAAAATATAGAAGCCTAAAATAAGACATAAGCTGTTCAGTTTAATTCCAGCGTCTTACTGATTAGCCTAAACTGTCAGTGATAAGAAAGTACTAGATCAAACAGGGTCAGAAATAGGTTACCCGAACCCGGAAAACATAAAGGAAGGTACTCACACAAGGCTTTAATTACATTTTCTATTTATCAATTAGGGATCGCTATCCTCATTCACTGAAAACATTTCCCATTTCTGCAAACATATATGATTAAAACGGCGGCAGCAAACACTTGAGCAGAATTTCATGTTTGATTACGCTAAGAGACCATTTTCTCTTCCTGCGCATTTACAAACATCACACTGGAACAGAAAACTGAGTACCTTCAGTAACGGAAAAGAGATATCTTGGTGCTTTTCCATGATTATTTTGAAACAACAATATGGAATCGTTTACTTTTACAATCAGCATTCATAGGCAGATGAAAATCCCCATGCATTTATACACTCACAACAGTGTTTCTCCTTGAACATCTGGGTGGGTGTTTACTGTGATACGTTATTGGAACCCAGACCTCATGGACTTTGGACCATGTGGACAGTAGGTCCCAGCAAACTTATGGGGCGGACGTACACAAACTTTCCAGTAAACGATATTCCTGATTTCTTGCACGACGTTCCACTGACCATTCATCGACAAGTACACTTCTCGCATTATGGCGCTTTTTAAATGCTTCGGTCGTATCGATCGTAGCCTTCAGGTTCAACTGATTTAAACACATTGGATTTCTACTTGTGGAGCCTTTTAAAAGCATTCTTGTAGTTATCTTCGGTGGCTGATGTGGACACCCTTCGCAATCCTGTTGTAGCAGGATGTGAGTTAAAAAAAAAGAAAAGACATTTGGTTGGGAGCGTCTTCACAGGTCCACGAGATGGCGGTGTGAGAACTGTATTGAGGAAATGGGTAGACATTCTGAACATCTCCGCTAGGATAATGTGAAGAGTTCATAGCCATAGACAATTAGACATACCTGCAAACGCTCGGGAAGAAAGCATTTCTGGACCTAAGTTGAAGTGAATTTTTCTTGTCTACATCTAAGGGCAGTTGACATCTTTGATGTTAAACCGTGACGATGTCTCTGCAAATGCATTTGAAAGAACGATTTTTTCCGTTACTTATAAAGGTATAAACTTCATTAATCCGAAATTCACTGAGAGCAAACAACAAATTTTCTGCTGGTATTTACTAGAGGTCTCACTACTGAGTAACAAAATATTCATAGATTACTTCAATTTTTACTCAAGGTAATTTACGTACAGTCTACTAAATATATTACGTTTATACATATGGTAACTTATATTCGGACCTAGCTGCAAACATCTCGGTTAGTTACAATGTAGACTTTGTAAGGAAAACATTAACGCTCGAGAGTGGTTACTAAATAAAAACCGTTAAGAGGAATATAAAAATTAGGCCTTCGAATAAAATCTAGTTGGAACTGTGATCTTTCTTTGAGACAGTAGAAATACAAGATTGTTTGAGAGAGCTAAGAAGAAATCAATAATTTTGAGTGTAATGTTAAACAAAGATTATGAATACATGTAGGGGGCCTACTTGTTAAATTAACTAAGTTAAATGGTTCAAAGTGTAGAATAAGACATTTCTATTGAAGTTGTGTTTGGCAACATCCAAACCAACATATTTTAGAGGTAAAAGTAACTGACGAGGATTAGGTACAGGCTTCTTCCCAGAATTTTACTTTCGGGGGTTGTTGCAAGTATCGGGGATGTGTGTGGGTTATAAAAATGAGCAATAGCGATATATTGGGGAACCTGTTGTACCTTGAGCCACTTTGAGATACTTGAAGTTTACCTCGCGTTTTAAAAGAGATTTTGCCCAGATCCTCATCCACAAAACTAATGTGAAGCTCCAGGCTATTAGTTAAGTGTTGATAAAGCATTTCAATTATTGTGTTTAGGTTTTCTTGTGAAGCAAATACATACAGCTATTACTCATTATATTATTAGTGTCAACTAAGGATTTTTAATTCATCTGTGACGTATTTTCATTAAACATATACGAAACAGATTATTAAAATTCCTAATCAAGAGTACACTACCGAGAGAATATATTATATTCAATAAAAATACGTCATAGATGGATTCAAAATTCTTAACTGACACTAACAGTATAATGGATAGCAGATGTAAGTATTTAACTTTAAAAAAAAAGAACATTTACCCAACAATTTAAACGCTTTCTCAACACTTAACTAGTAGCCTTGATTCGTTTTGTGGATTTAACTAGTAACCTGGATTCGTTTTGTGGATGAGAATCTGGACAGAATTTCTTCTAAAACGCGAGGCAAACTTCTGGTATCTCAAAGTGTCCCTAGGTATATAACAGGTTTCCCGTACATGGTAAATGGAAGTGATGTGTTTGTGTTTGAATCACGCCTAAATAGCTTGACCGATTGGAATGATTTTTCACACATGATCAGATATTGAAACCATTTGGGAAGTTATCATATCATTCGCCATGTTGGATTCAAAATGGCCGCCCAGAAACCATTTTACACATCGTTCGAGCTAGAGAAATGAAATTTGATATGAAAGTGTGTTATGAAAAGTAGTTTCAGAAAACATTAAAGCATTTTGAAAAAAATCGCCATCTTGGATTCAAAATGGCCGCCCAAAAATGGGGGCGCAGATCCCAGGAGTATGGGGGCAGATCCCAGGAGTACGCAGATCCCTGGGATATCCTGTGCTATGTGAGACAACGCAAATGATACATACGTAATCAAAAGCTACACAAATATATTGTTTTCTATTATTTAACAGTTCTACTGTATTATCTACTTCTATCTTAGATATTTACAATGATTCTGCATAATTTGATCTTTAATATCCAATTCTTTACGACTTTGTTTTTATAGAAGAAAGGAAGCCGTCTTTTTAAAATTTGAAACTGTTAAAGTTAATACTTCTTTCACTTAATAGGGTATCTCGAAATATAAGAAAACCAACAATAACACCTAAAAATACTTTTCAGTGACTGGAGGTTATAGGTATTTGTTAAGTCGACTTTTCTCACGATCTCTCTCTCTCTCTCTCTCTCTTACTGATGCACCAAATATTAAGAAATCAAGTATATGGTGTTTTTAAAGGTCACTGAGGAGTCGGCGGTTGTTTTGTAGTTTCAAAACTCACAAAATCAGCATCTGGCATGGGTACGTTATTTCCCATCTGTTTTCACACACATTTCACCGATAGTAGAAATTGTGAGTCTTCTTATTTTGTGACGGTATGTGGGTATCTGTATGTGTGTGTGTGTGTGGCTGGATAGCCATAAGAAATAGTGATTTACTTAAAGACTGTCGTTTTACAGGCTCCGAAAGCCAAGGAAGGACAGGAAAATTGACAATGAAGACATAATTCAACCGCTGTCCGTGAAACTTGAAACTAGGAGCTTCATTTAGGTGCAGCAGAGGTCATTCCAGGCGTCAAAAACACTAACGGTTAATAAAATTTCTCACCAACCGATCTTTTACTTTCAGTCGGCTTCTCCCAAACACATGAAACTAGGAAACTTCCTTTTGAACACTCAAGAATCTCTCTGTCGCTGCATTATTACTGTTCGTGGGACATTTTTTATAAATTTTATGTCTCAGCAACTAGAGATGGGTTGACACCAGAATTTCTCGATACGACCGATACTTATTTCTAACCTTCGATACTTGATATTCGATACTTGATATTTCATAATTTTTTCACAATGTCTTTCAATGTATTAAATAATACATACATTAATTAAAATTAAAATATAAGTGTATTGGTTTCCTATAATTTAAAATTTAACTCTGTCCTGAGTCATAGATGCCTAAAGGCCATAAATAAAATTCCAATTAAAGAAGCTTTAAGATGTATGTTATAGACATAACGTTCTACCACGGGATTATTTTCAGAGAAAGATATTAGTCTAACAAAATATCGAAAAAGTATCGACTCCATTAGTTGGAGTATCGACCGATACTTGCAAAGTATCGGTAGTATCGAGGTATCGAAAGTATAGTGAACCCATCACTAATATATATATATATATATATATATATATATATATATAAATGTATTGTAATGTTGAGAATTAGTAAGCTTAAAGAATAATTCCTTCAACATTAGCCAAGGGAAAAGAACAAGTCGCGGCAGGGACTTTCCCAGGATTTTCTTGATAGAGAGCGTTACAAAGCTAAAGGATGTGTTAGGTAATTTGTAAGTATTTTTAACATGTCGTTAGCTCTATTAAAGATGAATTACACTAAAATAGTTTATTACTGACTATCATTTTCTTCGCTTCCAAAAAAAAGGACTATTTTGCAACTATAGACGTCTAAAAAGTTTTTAATATCAAAAGACAGTTACATATACATATATTTACAGACTTTTCTTTAGGTCATAATGGTTCCTCGCATCCTCAAATCTTGCAACGTTAATTTAACTCATTTCCCGACGTCATACAATGATGAAATTTTGCACAGCGACGTAAGTCGGGTGACAATACAATATATTTATATATTTTAATATTTTTTTTAAAAAAATGGACTTCTTTATCCTAATAAATACTAACGTTCAATGATATTGGGTTTGACTGGCTGCAATCAACGTATCCGAATACTGAAATAACTCGAAAAACATAAAAAACTGTCTAAAGACATACTTTTCTTAAAAAATTCGTACTAAAAAGTAAACAATAATTTTCTTTATGCATGACTAAAAAGAAAAGCATAGAGCGCGCCAATTCAAGAATTTATATATATGTGCGCGCTCCATGCTTTTCTTTAAACAGAATTATTTTTTACTTTTTACTACGAATTGTTTAAGAAGAGTTTATCTTTAAAAGCTTTTATTATTTTAAAATTATCGGTTAGTATAATTAGGTATGTTAGTTGAAACCTGTGGTTGAAACCTCGCCAGAGTTATGATATTAAAAAGCAATAGACTTAATATCTGAATCCTTTCCCAACATTAAAATACAAATAAGCATATCATCTCGTGTATTGTTATATTGCATACGGAAGATTGAAGAAACATATCAACATTTAGGACAGTAACTACACATTTCAATTTTGTAACAAGTTCATAGTAGTATTGAAAACTACGAAACTATTTTAACTACAAGCCACAAAAACGGTTTTATTCATAACACTGAAAGATTGAATATGGAACATGACATATTACTTGTGTGTGTGTGTGGGGGGGATGATGTATACAATACCTCCCATAATATTAAAAAAAATATTTTTTCCGTGTCCAATACAGTATATATGACAAGCGAAAAATATACAATATTATCCGTAAAATAACTTTTTACAGTGTATCTATGATCGTGACGATGATAGACGAAGGTCCTCTTCATCAGCTATGACCTATTAGGAAATACCCAGATAGTTGACTGGCATTTTGTTTCTGCATCAAACAGAAAGATCAATCAATGTCTCATCACTCTCCATCAGCCATTTTCAACCACTCCGCTCCTGCACCTTACCTCGTCTTGGCGAGAGAATTACACACAACCGGATTAAAAATTTGTTTCATGTGATGTTGTTGTTGAGGGTTGTCTAGTGTTGTTGATACACTTAGCGATTTGGTTTGCTTTAATGTCTTCATTAGCTGCGAATCATTACTGTTTTCTCTACATACACTACATTTTCCTTAGTTGCTACCATGAAATTTTTACGCTTTTGGCTCCATTTTTAAGTTATGTCCAACATAAACTCTAGAAACGAGTTAAACAATACCACGAAGGTCACTAAAATCTGCCAACCGGCCATGTAGTGATTGAGAAAAATTTATACACAATTCTAAATTATGGAGAAACATATTTAAAAGTGATTTTTCCCTTTGTATAGTGTTAATTGACTGATTGAAAGCTGGCCATGAAACACCCTGTTCAATGTATTACCTTTGTGATGAACCCCAAGGTGGCTAAGTAAAAAAATTCCTCCCGTGAGAATTCGTTTAATTTCCTCATAATAATCTTCCGTAGAAGCAAAATTGGTCACTGCATTTTCTCGCGTGTACGTACAGTTAAAAAAAAGAAAAGAAAGTATTTTGTGTACTGTGAAACGAGACCAATAGTTTCTTGTGGTTAATAAAAGACTTAAAATTTTCTTTCTTTTGGAAAATCTCTGTACACGTGACGGTAGTAATATATTTTATTCTTTGATTACGTTTGAGTCTCTCTGTGGCTTAACCATGCCTGTGTCTCGTTCAAATCAATACAGTTTTATTAACATCATTTTGCTTTGATATGGATCATTGAACAAACCTGGAGGAAGTTGCCTTGATTACTCTAACAAAACTCACGAGTAAGGGAAATGAAAACAAGAGAGCAAAAAGGATTAAACACAACTCCAAATTCATCCTCCCTCTCTCTCTCTTTTGTCTCTATGACTTCCCTCTTTTCCCTTTCGGGCAAGGTAGGTGCGAGATGAGCTGAATTGTGGGTTATCGAGAGATGGGAATGATAAGCCACAACACAAACTTCTCCAGATCTGCGGTCTCGTAGATGTCACGTCTGTTCTTTGCTCCTAGTCTCTTTCTCTTTCCTAACCGTTCGTTCTCAAAACCGGAAGACAGTGACACTGTTATCTCCCGATTTCTGCACCACCAGTCTTCCATGTGGACCACAAAAGCACATTTGCAAACACGTACAGAGTAGGCGGTCTTAGTTTAACTCTTTCACTCCTTCTCTTGTAACCTTTAATAACCTCTTTGTCTCGTAGAAATCGATTTTAACGAGGTAAATTTAGCAGCTAGATGTGACCGCTATATGCACATGCTATATATAGTTCGGATATATATACTCACACACGTAGTAGTTTATTGTGAAGCTGTGAGATAGTCGGAAATAGAATGGATTTATTAATAATGAAGTTTCTGGTCAATCACAGTTAAAGGGTCGGATGCAAGATCCATGTAGCTGTATTTCTTTGCAGTAAAGGACCCAGATCGAGTGTTTTTTTGCACTTAGTCCATTTATAATCATGAAGGTCAATTTATGTCAGTTTAAAGATGTGTTATCTAGCTGTCACGTTGTCATGCATCACGCTGCCTCACTTATAACGGTACCAACTAGTATATTGAAGTTTCGATGGTAGTTACAGAAATATTTCTGCTGGCTTCTGCTTCATACCTTCTAGAACGTTCTCGTTGGGCGCGTACAAGTTGGTCATATAATTGAAACGCACGGAAAAGGGCTCTTTGGAGCGTCCCATCAAGTCGTCTGCCGCAGGAATTCAAGGATGACGGCTTCTGCTACAATTCTGTCAGGGTTTTAGATCAACTCCAGCGCGACCACACTTAATACCTCATTAAGCATGGTGTTGCTCATTGCCGGTATATCAATTGTGTTGCTTGATAAGTTTCTAAGTCTTTGAATATCAAACCGATTTTCAACCATCAAGAAAAAAATTGAAACAGAGTTTCCAAATGTTTTGGTTTTCTGAAACAAAATTAAATTAACTTTTTATATTAAAACTTTGAAAGTGACTTTTTCGTATTGCATTTATTAAATATATATAAATATTTTTTTAATGAAAAATATTAAAAAATAAGCTATATTCAAATACTATATAGTTAAATAGTTAAGACATTAAGACAATCTACTCTAAAATTGCTTAACTTTTCCTGAAACCGAAGTAGTAGTACTTTAAAGCACGTTGCAATACAATACTTCAGTAGACACGACCTAAAAAAAAAAGAAAAAAAAAAACACCCAGTTATTTCCTAACTTCTTTACCATACTTGGTGACTGAGAGCATCATCGTATACACATAAGACGCTGTTACAACACTTCCAAGTCAATCAATGTTACAAATCAAATATTACATCAATATTAAAATATTTTTTCTTCTTATTTCTTTTGTGCTCATTGTATTCTATGTAATTCTTGGTTCATATATTTATTACTAGTGATTTTTTGTTATTGTTTCTTCTGCATTCCGTGTGTTCTATCCACTCTAGTTATTTTAAAATTTATATTAAGATCTTTAGGTGACTTTGGCTCATCCCGTGCTTTCATTGTTTTATATATTCTTTATTATTATTTTATTTTTGTTACCCTAACTTTGTAACTTTGTAGCTTTATAAAATGTGCCTGGATGTCATAATAAATAAATAAATTGAAAAAATCGACATGTTTTCACTTCATTCCTTTTCTTGATGGCTGCCATTTTGTTTACTATTCTGTGTATTTTCATTATTAACTGAATATATTCACTTTAATAATTTGGATGAAAGATATGTAAATTTGGAACCAACTTTGTTAACTTTTTCTCTCTCAATTTAACATTAAAAACATGGAACTGTCAATTATTTGAAATGAAGATAAAAAGGGGTTAAAAGCAACGAGAAAAACTGCAGAAATTGAAAGTTTAAAACATATTTTTAAATGCAAATTGGTTTTCTAAACTTTTTCCTACTCAACGGTGACATGTTCTATCAACAAAGCTGGAATAAGTTAAGGCTTAGTTATCGAAGTGGCTCAGTGATGGTCTCATAGTGGTAAAATGCTAAGTATGCAGTATTTTTTTTGCAGTTAGTGTGCGTGTTTAAGTGCTTTAAAGGACAGAATGAGAGAAAGAGAAGCGAGTCCATTTTTTTTTTTACCAGGGTCTCTTCTTTTACTCTCGCACCACATATTTTCTGTGTTTCTCTTTACTTTCGTAGTTACTTTTCTAACGTTCAGAAGCAGAGGGGAGTGAGTGATGTAACCCCAAAAAGGGATGACGTCCCCCTAACTGCTATTTCAAGTGATGCACATGACAACTGTCACGCCGTCACGTCACATAAATACAGTTGTCACATGGATATAGCTACAGGGTGTCAGAGATCAATAGAGTTAAAATGGTATAGTTGAAACAAGGATCAAAGACAGTTATTCTGTTGGGATCGACATCCGTAGTCGGAGATACCATTACATTACTGGAACTTTAAACTTCCATGATAGTGACTCACGAATATGCAACGCTGCTAGCATTCCTGCGTACTCAAAGCTAGAATACATATGTTTGCTGTATGTTGTGCAATGTGTATGTTGCAAATTAGTTTTCACGTGTATACTGTGCAACGTACGATAGAAATGAGGCATATGCACGAACAAAAGTCTATGTTCAAGTCTACCTTTCAAGATGGAACATTGACTTTTATTCGGGTATACGCCTCAAATATTGAATGTATAAAACTGAAGACCTGAATTGCAAAACATCCCAAGTCCACTTTTTTCCTATTCTCCTTTTTTCTGTTCATTGGTATCTGTGTTCCAAGGGATATCCACTTGCATAAATATTACATCCTAATCCCAAGTCAAAAACCTTTTTCTAATACAAAATAATTTCAACTGAATAGAATAACATACCAAGACATTGCAATGTTTTTTTTCTCCTGAAAAAATACTCCGGTGGACTTAGGGTGTTTTGCAATTCAGGTCTTCAATTGTGATGTAAAACGCTGCGTGGATAAGATAGCAATTGAGTTACCACAACTATTTCTAACAGCAAATGATGTAACCGCTCACGTCACGAATTTGCACATAGACAACTGTATTCGAGCTATGAGGATCCAGTATCTCACAATAGGCATCATTCTGAGGCACATTCTTGAAAGAATCTTATCTATGTTGGACCGAAAGCATTTTTCATTTTACACATGACCAATGTTAGGTGGAAAGTGCTTTGAACTTTGACACAATGTTTATACAAGATACCACGTCACCGGTAAAAGACGTTCTTTTCGATTGAAAATGAACGGGTTAACTCGTAGTACGTACGTATAAAAGTGTTAAACTACTAGAAGCTGAACGACACATCGGAGGAAAGAATGGGGACTGCGCCATCATGGTGCAGATCTACCACCCCGGGGGCTACGCACACATAGGGCAGTTTTTCTTCATATATTGTAACATACTCGTGATAGTACATCTAGATACCATATTTCGTTTCTTTACCTTCAGTGGTTAGAAAAATTGTTTTTGAGCGGTTATTTTGGATTCAAGATGGCGACTTTTTTTTAACATTTTCTTATATTGTTCTGATCTATTCGTGATGGTACTTTCTCAAAATGTTGGAATATTTTTCTAAACTACTGTTGAAAATAAAACTTTATGCCAAATTTCGTATCTGTAGCTCAAACGGCGTTGAAAATATTTTTGGTGGCCATTTTGAATCCAAGACGACAATTTTTGAAAATGGTGTAATATTTTCCTAAAATACTCTTGATAATTAATCTTCATGCCAAATTTCGTATCTCTAGCTCAAAAGGTGTTGAAAATGAATTTTTGGGGTCCGGCAATTTGGAACCACGATGGCGTCTTTGGAGACATTTTGTAATATTTTTGTAACCTGCTAGTGATGATGTAGCGTCATACCACATTTCGTTTTTCTATCTCTAGTTGTTTAGGCTGTGTATTCTAAGAAGTATTCATTTTGGTGGCCATTTTAGATCCAAGATGGCAACTTTTTCATTTTGTTATATTTACTTAATCTACTAGTGATGAACTAACTACCTTCATTCCCAATTTCGTTTTTCTAGCTCCGGCCGTTTAGGCTGTGTATGGGTTCCCAAAACCTTGATTATTCTAGGTGCGAAATACTAGTTCTTGTAGATTGATGCTTTTTTTCAATCTCAAGATCGAAAATTATAAACGATGGTTATTACCTACAGTACAATTTTCTTCTTTCTGTTGTTTTTAATGTTGTTCAATTGTCACAAAGAGGAAGAAGTTAGTTTGAGAAGAAAAATTGATATAATATAAATTTATTATTTCACCACCGAGAGATATTAAGAAGTTCATCGTATAGCTGAAATTTCTGCATTTATTATATATTTTACATAGAATACGAAAATAACTTCTCACTAAAAATGATTGAAATAATTGTTTCTAGGCAGTGACTGAAACCGAAACAGTTCGTATATACTTCGTTGGAAGCACTAACTGACGTTTTGAGCTTCAATAATTATCTAGATGGGGCCCTAGCTGTCATTATTAGCTTGCATACTTTTGTTAGCAAATATACAAATTCAAGCTCATATTTATTTGTTCAATGTTCGTCAGAATTCTTCGTGGATATCATTAAAATATGGGTACATAACAAATTTCATATCGAATTTGGCTTTGCGGTGACTATATTTACCCTCAGAAATTTCTTTTCCTTTCTACAATATTCTACTGTCTACAACAATAACAGGCTTTCTTCTTTAATATGCTGAGAAACCTTTGAAACTTCCGTATGATATTGAAAACAAACATCTAAAATTTCCATTTCTCTTTGTACACTGAACAAACCAAATGACACATTCAAATAACTTAGATTCTTTCCGACAATTTTCCATTATGTAAGAAACGAGGCTTTCAAGCTGCTTTTGTTCCTCTTTTGAACAAATTACTGAATAATGCTCCTAATGCCATTAAGGGTCGGCTAATTAGTACGTTCACTAAATAAATATTTCTTTTTTTTTAAATATAAAATATTTTCTTTCAGGACTGAAATATTTCCCCGTACTCAAATCTTTTCTAAATGAATCAGCTGAGCACCGATTCCTGCATTATCTTCTTACACAATATTCTATTTGCAAAGGAGGATAATAATATTCTTTCATGGGAAACATATTTCTCAATTATTTTAGGATCAAAATCCGGTCAAGCATCGCTCCCTGCCTACATTTTATATACTGCAACTCAAAATTTAACAAAACATGAATACATATCCACACATACTTTACTGAATCATGAAGAACGGTAGTTCGTTGAATGACGCTGACAAATGAGTCAGTCTGTTAACGGCACTCTATATATACAGCTAGTTTCGGATCTAACAAACTATAAGCCCGCTTGATGCTTGAATTTGCATTTGAAAGCTCTTTACCATACTAAGACAATAAAAAATGCGTCGGCACGACCTCCCTGGGACCCCCTGAAGGGTGGAGTGGGGGCGAAAAAAATCAAAATTTCACATTTCTGATGACAGCACTGACCCTAGACCATATAGGCGGTCGAATCTTTCGAAATCTTAATCTACGCTTCAATACGTTTCAAACGGCGTATCACACGTCAAAATCGGTGGAACGGGTTCAAAAGTCACGACTTTTTCTAGCAGAATCACAGAATTTTCACAAATGATCGAGAAATTGGTCTGTATTTTTGTTTTAACCCCAAATGGATGGTACCGGGGAGTTTTGGGGGTCGCTTGCGGGCCCAACAAGTTGGGTTAAATCGAAGCTTATTTTGTTGATAGGAGTTACCGTTTTCGAGATACGGCCCAAAATCGGCTTTCTGTATGAAGACTATGCACCTTTTTTCTAAATAGGCAGCCTTACCAAATAAGTTATATCAGTTTAAAAACCCCTTCGGGGTAAAGACAAAAGTGCCGCAAGAAATCTACTCACAAAAGAAGCGATACCCATTTTGCGAGTTACTTCCTTTGTGTCACTATGGCGGAGGGATACTAAATCTCTTAATTTTATTACAATGGAAATACTTCCGTCATAGTGACACAAAGAAAGTCACTCGCAAAATTGATATTACTTCTTTTGTGAGTAGAATTCTTGCGTCACTCTTGTCTTTACCCCGTAAGGCGTTTTCATACTGATTCTTATATATACTTCAACTTTCAGGTACTTGTTTGTTGGTTCACACACTAAGTTTCTTTCTCTAAAGACTTGAGAGGAGGGTTTGTATTTTGTGCGAAAGAACAATGCCAACGATATCTCTTATTAATACGTTATTCTTTGGTTACTTTCTACATCCAATTTCAGTTCAATTTCTTCTTCCTTTAATAGTAACTACCATTCAGATCTGGATGTGTACATTCTTCTTTCTGAGTTTTACTTTCACGTCTGTACCTCTTCATTATCTTAATTGTTTGAATTTTCTTCATGCGTTGTTCCCTACTATGGATCACATAGTTCTGAACCTTGTTATTCCCAGATGATGATATTTCGTCCTTATTTTCACTCTGAGATTCTGATGTTTTTGCAATAATTTGGTGCACTTTTACCTGCAAATTTTTCTCTTAACTCACTGTTCTAAAGTTCTACTTATAATTAGTATCGACACGTGAGTGTTCTCTTTGCTTATTCCAGCTTGAAGTTTTGTATGGTGTAGTCCCTAAGGAAAGAGTTCTATTTTGTTTACTTTCGTATCTGGCAGTCTGAGTAACAAATCACTACTGTCTGTGAATGTTCTCCTTTCAAAGCAAACATGTATTCAACCATTTCTTCTTTTTAATATATTAGTAATATAACTTTTTTTCAGTTTTCACAATATTAATATTTCTTATATAAAATGTTTTAAAAATTAAGCTGGAGCAGTTACAGTTTGGGTTCTCATAGCCTGTTTTCGTCACAGCTGTTTCATAAACCATTGCCAAGCTTTCACGTGAAAACATAATAGTTCATTTCAATACTTCCTTCCTTTCATGCTTCTTCACTTCTCGCATGCCTTTGCTTTTCCAATTTGCTTCCTTTATATTCACTCATCCCCGACTAACTTCTTTGCTCACACTCCTCCTCGTTACGAGCTTGCCAAGGAAATTTTCTTCTTCTTCAGCCTTCCAATGTGAAACAGGATAGCTCCTCTTTCTCTCTCTCTCTGTGTGTGCATCTGTCTGTAAAGAAGCTAACAATATTACTTCCAGCTTTCTGTTGCATCATAGCTAGGAATCAAATTACTTGCCCTTTTCGTTCAAGAACCAAAGTGGGACGATAAGTGACGATAATGAAAGGGAGTGCCGTTCTGACTTTTTTCTTTAGTCTCTTTCACCTCTTTTTTTCTATTCTTCTAAATTAATTAGGTGAAATTGGAGAATATTTATTTCTTTTCTTTTGTTCTGAAGACTTTTTCTCCGTATCTTTTGCATCCAATTTCTTTATGCTTTCCATTATATATTCCTTTTCCAACGGTGTAATATTACGAATGGAAGCAGAGAGGTCAATGAAAGAAACCTAAAATAGATCCTAAGGGAAATATTAAGTACTGTTCGTCTCTCTCTTTCTTTTACAGGAGCTTTGTAAATTTGAATTCTGAACGTATTTATTTATTGCCTTTAGTTGTCTATAGCTCAGGCCAGTGCAAGGTAGGGGAAAGGATATCGGAAGCGGTCGACTAGGGCCTAAGTTAAATGAAAGAAACCCGGAATTTGCCTGGTGTGACGGAGGAAAGTCTTGGAAAAATCTCCGTAAAATTGGTCAGCATCTGGTATCAAACTCGGGACTTCCCGAATGCAAACGCAACTCTATCAACAAAGCTACGGGAATTATGGAGACGTATGGGTAAAACATTGGTGAACTGTAATTTTGGGCTATTTACTAACTAATGACTTTGCTCGTTTCCACGTTATTAGGGGTTTAGTTTCTAGAATCCACAAAGATTCATGACTCAGGTAGGATTTGAACTCAGAACCTTTGAGACTCTGGTCTAACGGCACAATCTACTCGACTACAGCGGTCGGTAAATGTGTGGACAGAGAGTATATGCGTAATGGTTGGTAGATTTGAAATACCTCAGGAGTTTTCATGAAGTTCTCGAAAATGATATCACATATATGTGGACACTTATGGTGAGACTTCTTGTACATTTTAAGTAAGCCTTGAACATATGCAAAGTAAGTAAACTTCTTATCACTTCTGGTGTGCTTATTACTAGTAATTTTCTTTGCCTCTTCATCCAGTTGTAGCTGTAGATACGCTTGGTTAAGATGTAATATTATGATAGTATCTCTGTAATTTGGTAAAAATATCACCTAACTAGGGCATCAGGTATGAGATATTTCAAACCATTTGTTTATATATAGTCACCTTGAAGAGTGCACGTATCCTGATTTCAACACCTTGCATGAAACACCCCAGAACAATAATGAAGTA
Source organism: Lepisma saccharinum (assembly GCA_022664845.1). Taxonomy (NCBI): domain Eukaryota; kingdom Metazoa; phylum Arthropoda; class Insecta; order Zygentoma; family Lepismatidae; genus Lepisma; species Lepisma saccharinum. Next base: position 11,959 of record JAGDQP010017892.1, on the reverse strand, counting down.
ACTTTTTGAAGCCCATTTTTGTTTTATATCACAATCCTTGTCACAACCTCGTAATATATGCCGTAAATGGCCAGACAATATATAACTGTAGATCTAATTGCAAACTATCTACTGTTCAGCAAAAAGTGACAGTACCGAACATATTTAACATCTGACCGTTGACTACATATAGTTCCATTCCAGTGGATTTATCTTTTCTTACCCTATCCTTCCAATTCCATGCAGCTCTTCGTATCGTTTATACAATTTGTTCCGATCCTTGCCTTAAACTCAGGATATCGTTAGTATCAATTTGTACTGTACTTAAATAGGTTGAAAAGTTTTAGTAAAATACGCCATATCTAACACAATAATCTAGTCACAACTTGAATCAACTTTCACCACTACACACTAGCAGTATTAAATTATATTACCATTGAAACATTAATGTAATGGTTCAGTTTACAGATTATAATTCCATGTCTGTTAATCGTGTTGGAATTCGATACATACAATCTTACTGAAGCAACTACCATAAATCCTATAATAAAATAAGGCTGAGTAAATCACAGTAAAAGTTAGTTTGGTTAGATTAGGTGAAGTCAGTAAATGTAAAAGAACTGGAATCTTTCTCTGTCAAGCAATCTGATTACAAGCGTTAAGTAAACCATGGAGATATTATCACACTGAAGAATGGCTTGTATACTCGATCTGAAGGTGATTCGAATTGATAGTGGAACTCAGTATGGCTTCGCCAGAGCAATCTTACCGGCCAACCAGGTGGTTCGGGATTTGAAACCTGTCAGTCACCATCCTGATTGAGACTTTCCCCTTCAACTACACAAGGGGAAAAGATGGGATGGATCTTTCGATTAAGGTCTACATTTTTCGTTTTCTTTCCAGCGGTCAGAGGATGTCGTCTTTAGATCTGGCAAAGCTTCAGCAAATAATGTATAAAAGTTCTGGTTCAAGTTGAACTTCAAGTTGTTTGTTGCGATGAGCCTTTAGATTCTATAAACTATAGAGCACGTTACTAAATAACTTCACAATACATCTTAAGGTTTCAAATGATGTATTTTGAATATCCGAAATACATACAAGAAACACATATCACGTTGCGTACATTGTCTTCTAAGGGCTTTTACTGTGTTCATAAAGGCGTTGTCTAATCTGTTCTAATATGGTGCACTTAAACATGAAGTACAGTCATCATCTTGCATCTAATTGCTAATAACAAGGTGGTTTTATTGACCATGACTTAATCAAAGTACAAATATATGTAAAGCAGATTCATCTTTACCATAAACCCTATTGAGCACGTACATATGCAGTAAATGGTTCATGACTTCGAGGATTACAATATTATTATTACATTAATGTGAACACCTTACACACAAATTATAAACATTAACATTAGTGCATTGATTCTCTCATTAACATGATTAGCACACAGCGAATTAAAATGGGAGAGATGGGTGGGAGGAGAGGTATTTTCATAAACTTTTTGATGGGTAAAATAAGGGAAATGCATTTTGTGACGAATGACTAACACGGTTTTGCTGATATAAATGCAATATAAATCTCTCATAGGGAGCATTTCATAAAGTTTAATGTTTGGAAGTTTCATGTAACAGTAAACTCCTAAGAACCTCGTAAACTTGGTTCTGTTTTGCCCATTATAAATTCAACAATGGAAAGTTTGTAGTTAAATGTATATTTACGACAAAGGTGATGGAGACCCATGTTTAAGTGAGACATTAAACTCACTGTATTTACCACCCAAAAAAAGGTTTCTTCCCCAAGTTGCTGTAAGATTCTTATGTGCACTGATTTTTGAACCAGGAAAGAATATTGTGTTTCCTTTGCAGAAAAGACGGCGCCGGTGAATTTCTTTCATCGTGGTTTATTTCGTTTATTATGTATGTGTTAGTTTTGCTAATGGCTGCTAGGATGTTGCTTTTAAGCTTTCATTTAACGTATTTCTATGATACTCTCTACACTTAAAGGAATAATACACCTATTTTCCATTTTTGTACATATCTTTCTTGAAACTTTCTTAGTTTTCTACTGATGAAATGTAATGTGGAGTGGAGTATTCATCATGTTTGTTGTGAAGATATTTTGAAGGCATTTCATGCACACAATTACCTTTGAAATATTCTTGTAAATATTTTGTTCACATTTTGTCCTAATAATTCCAACTTCTTAATTGGGTATCGTACTTGCAAGTGCAAAAATGTGACTGGTTTAATTTGCTTCACGTAATTGATTAAAGCAATTGGATGTTCGATACGACAAGGGTTCTAACCCCGCTTATCCTAATATTATTTTTTTACTTTATCCAAAATTGGCCCAAACAACTTACTATATGTACTGTTAACTTGTGTGAAAGATGTTGAAAAATTCCACAAAATATGTGCTTAAATAGTGTTCAGAAGGGAGAATGTGCACAAGAAACGATCAACAGTTTAGTTATTTGGGGTACAGGTCAGAACGTATAACTCTAAAAACCGTCAGAACGTATGTCAAATACAAGAGAACGTCTACCAAATGCAACAAATCGTATAAGTACTGAAACGTCAGAATGTATAACCGTCAGATCGTATAACATTCCGAGCGATCAAAACATAAACATCAGAACGTATAACGTCAGAACGTATAACGACCTAACGTATAATCCAATATACGTCAGAATGTATAACGTCAGGACGTATAACCGTCAGATTGTATAATATTTCGAGCAATCTAAAACAGAAAAGTCAGAATATATAAAGTCAAAACGTACTATAACGTCAGATCATAATTCTAAGTACGTCAACATGTGTAACGTCAGAACGTATAACCGTCAGATCATATAATATTTCGAGGAATCAAAAACAGAAAGATCAGAACGTATAACGTCAGAACGGATAATCATGGAACAACGAGTATAGGAAGACCAGGTGGCATATAGTACATTAGCTTCAGATAAAAGCGATGATCTCATGGTAGTGGCATCTAGCGACCGGTGTGCATTCTATTTGCACCAACTTGTTGCTTACTTTATCATTGGTATAATTCTAAATGTGTCGCAACGTATAACGCCAAACATTTCAAATTTACACATTAAAAGTACGGACAAATTCGCCTTGTGCTAAGTCCACCAGACTGAAGAAATGGAGGATCGAGAGATGTCTTGCGCCGGTTTTTCACGATTATCTCGGAAAGAGTTTATCACAGGAAAAAATGCTAAGGGCCAAATGGAAAAGGCAGATAATTTCCTATCAGACTTTCCCGTGTCATATTTCATGACAAAACTTAGCAATATAAGGAGAAATATGATAAATTTGTTCCCAAAATTCACTTAGCAGGATAATATAAAAAGTGTTCCTGGGCCCTATTTCATGAACGGTCTTTACTCTGCACTTTTCATTTGCAGAAATATAATAAGAGTGGAAAATAAACCTGATTCATGAATATTTCTTAAAACTTTTAAAAATGAAGTGCAGAAACTATTTCCATGTCACACTTTTGAAAAGCTTGTTGAAGTATTCATGAAACACATTTATTCTCCACTCTTAAATTTCTGAAAATTGAAAAGCGCAAAACGAAGACCGTTACTGAAATAGGACCGCTTTCGCCTTCGGGCCCAAATCTATGAAATCCATGTCATGGCGATTTTCCATGTTGTGGCGTATATCATGTACTTCAACCGCTTATTTGTACTCAGTATCTCCTCAATATCTCGGACTAACAAGGGGTCGAGAAATGCGCACCGAAAGCAGAAAATTTTAGGCTAATTTGAAAGAAATCTTAACGTCATACAACATACGTAAATATTAGCTGCTGAATTCCAGAAGTAATTGAGGATTTTTTTTAAAAAAAATTAAAATTTGAATTATGTTGTCTCTTCGAACACAGAGACAGAAATTAATAGCCAAATTCCTGACACCATAACAAGAAAAATATGTATATAAATTTTCGAATTCCGTTCCATTTTTGAGATACAGGGCTTCAAATTTGCAGCTCAAAATTTTATTATTCGTTCGAACCCAGGAGCGGAATTCAACAACCACACCTCGCAGGTGAGTTCATGACACCAAAACAAGAACAAAAGGTAACTTCATAAGTTATCGAATTCCGCTTTATTTTCGAGATTCAGGGATTTCAATTTGGGACCAAAATATTATTCTAGAATAGTAAATGGAAGGAATATTTTCAAATAAAGCAAAAAAAATATGCATACAAGTAAAATTTAGTTTGGGGAGTTGCGTTGTATCAAATGAGTAGATATTATAAATAAAATGTGATGTCATCGGGATATCAGTATTGCCAGCTTGGTATAAAATTGTACTATTTTCAAATATCACTACGTTCGTTTATTGGCTATCTGCTATTCTCTAGTGATAATAAACGTCATGTGTAAAGTGCAGAGCGCAATGTTGCAAACTGTTAATATTATGCCAAGTGAAATACTGAAAATTCACATTTTCATCATTTCACCTCTTATATTACTTACAGATTGCAGCACTGTTTCTGTGCTTCACATACGATGTTTACCATCACTTACAAATGTCCAATATTGTAGTGGTGTTTGAGAAAATATAATATTATACCAACCAGTACGCTTACCGTTGTTGTTTTATCTTCCAGAATTCGGTTTGATATATTGATCATGTGCAACATTTCGATTCGTTTTGTGCATCTAGGATTTCTAGGTTATGGGCATCTAGGTTATCAGAACAAAATAAGCCTTATACTGCCTTCGGGTTCGGGAATCATTCTTTCCAATTCTTTCGATTGCCATATGGGTTATCAAGTGCCATTGCTATTTTCATCTCAATGATAAACAAAATGTTTGGTTTAGAAACTACATAAGGGCTAAAATTTACGTAGATGATAGGTGTTGTTATACTAAAACATTCGAGCAACATTTAAAAAGGATAGAAGTCATTTTAGATTCACTACTAAGGAATGGACTTACATTGAAATTGAACAAGTGCAACTTTTCGACTAATGAAATAAGATTCTGGTGCCATATTGTTTCCGGGGAAAAGATTACTATGATCGCTGACCAAGAGGACGCAATAATAAATTATCCAAGACCAAAAACCAAGAAAGTAGTTCCTAGACAAAGAGGAAAGGACTAGATCGGTAAGATTGGAAAGGGCTTAACTTCCCTTGAAGAACCCAATCTTTTCCGAAGAACGCCACTGATGATAATGAATGATACAATATAAATGCCTGAAAATTCGGTTTATATTTACGGAGTATTTACTTTCGAGAAACAGCAGTAAAAAAGAAAAATCTATCTCTTGAAAGTGCAATCATTACTGCGTTACAAACTTATGATAAAGTCAAGACATGTTAGATCCAATTGTGGTCTGAATGTCACAAGTAGTAACTTCAGAATCGATTCATCGCAAACGACTCATTTTGAGTGATTTTGCATTATCACTCTGTCCTCCGGAATGTATAGCTGCTCTTCAGGAGGTTACAGTGAATACAATTTGAGTCGAGATCCATTTCTTTGGGTTGAAACTTCAATCATGTTGTCACTGAAACAATTATTATGTAAAGACCACAGATATAAAACGTGCTATGTCCATTTTTGGCCAAATTGAGGTAGTAGGCCCATCTGAACGCTCTTTGAAGGGTTCTCCTAACATACTAGCATCCATGAAGAAAATATGCATAGTCTGTCTATTACAAGCAAATCTTTAGATGTGCAGGTTACGTAATGCTGATTGTGGACTTTTTAAAACACTCTCCAGAGAAATCAACAAAATGGACGAGGTATGTTCTTTTCCTGAGGTATTCATGTGAGTCATTGAAAGGCAAACATCCTGAACATTTGGATAAGACATTAACTACAGATGCTGTTGTTTACTTTATATTTGTGTGAAAAGATATTTTGTCTCCTTAAAGTGAAGACCAAATACAGCACAAGCTTTGACGCACGCTCAGATTTACAACTGAATTTCACGGCTCATACAAAAACGGTTGGCCCAACCGTCACACTAGTTCGGTGGGTATAGACTGTTTCGCTTTAAATGTCAGGCTCTTGTTAATTTGAAATATTTATCAATAATTCCTAATAAGTCTCACTACTAGGTACAAGTATGTTAGAGAGGGATAGTCGTTACAACGTGCAGAAACCTGAAGATTAATGCCGTAAATTATGACCGTTGTAAAAAAAGACTCACACATTTTTTTTGCTGTATTGTTGACTTTGGTCATGATAATTAATATGACCAATGCAGTCGAACCTAAATAACAATATTTCTAAAATGACAGAGAGTACCCAGTACAGCAGTTTCTAAAGTGTTGCCCTGTAAGGACACTGGGAAACTATTCAACATATAAACAGATATATCTCAATGTACAAAGCAGTAAAGCTTTAATTTAGGAGTATTTTGAAACGTAAGTATGATATTGTATCAGGTGAAATTAACAAGGTTCCATCAGCATTATCACCATGAAAACACATATTATGTAAAAGCACTTAATTACGTACTTAGCTGCTTTGATATAACTCCAAACCATAGTTCTCCAAATTATTCATGTAATTGTAGTATTCCATCAGCATCTGTGGAAGTATATTAGGCAATCTGTAACTATTTTCGTATTTAGACTTTTCAACAAAGTAAACGCTGCTTCTGAAGATAAAACAAAAGTAAGCATGAGCTTATCAATAATCAGTATTGCCAGCTGAAAATCTTGAAAAAGAGGGAAATGTACAAATCCTGACTGAAAAAGTCACTAAATCACATCTCAGCATTATTTACTGTCTCAGGAAAAAAATATATAGGGTGATTAAAAAAGAATATACGTATTTCAAACAGGTGTAGGCTTGTCTCCCAGGTAGGTTTTGTAACGTTATATAAAATTTTTGGTAAGCCCCCTTTCGATAACGCCTCTGGTCTCCTTGTTTGCTTTTGTGTCTACCTGCCTTTGAGGAGTAAGTCCTATACATTTCATTTGTGGCGAATGTTTCTACAGGATATCTGCTCCTGTGTTATCTTCGGATATGTGGTCACGTAGCATCGCATTTTTGTGAAGACTGTGACAAGAACTGCGATTTATTTGGATCATAGTCTGGTCGCATTAGGCAACGACATGTGACACAGGGTATTGTGATCCTGTGCTGATCTTCTGATGTTTAGTGTGAGTGTGTAGCCTAGTCTAGGATGGGCATGTTTTTCCTTCGATTTTGTGTTGCACTGTGGGGAGCATGGCATGAATTAAGTTTATGTAATTGCATGTTGGCTTTGTTGTCTGTGGTATGTGTAGGGAGATGTCGAGAGCATGCGCGTTATTTGTTACTGTGATGCGTTATTTTACTATTCTCTACAAACTAACCTATGGAAATAGAGGACTTTTTTCTCTTTTAAAGACACCTACTTAATAGTTTCAATTATCTGGTTTTAAAGCAAGGTTCTTCCAGTAAAGTGAACAGACTTGGAGAGATAATTCTGAGAGATTAACCATTACGTATGGTTAACCGATCCCCTGCCATTTATTTATTGATATATATATATAAGTATTACTCAGTGTTGATAAAATTTTACTCAGTAAAATTTTTGATAAATTGATGACAAGCGATAGAATGGCTGACGGTACGCGCAGTGGTAACCACCGTGACAAACTAACAAAGACTTTACCTTACCGTGGTCGAAGGTAATCTCTTGTGGTAACCACCGTGAGTACTTACTCACGAGTAACAACTACAAATAGTGATACTTGGACTTTTGGTATGACTTGGGGACGAGCGTATCCGTTTGGGCTTGCGGCCCCTACCAGCATTGGAGATACTTCTACTTTAGGTGAGGTCTATCAGAGACCCCAAATGATTCATTTCATCTTTCCATCTAAGTAGTAAGTAGTAACGTTTCTCAACCTATGAGGTTGAGTGCGATTAGTGGACAGGAACCCACTGAAAAGAGAGATCCCGAGCCAAGTGTGTTAGGATGACAAAGCTTGGAGATTTAGTTCACTTTCCCACTTTCTCAGGTCAGGTGCTGAGTCAGATTCCTTAGGAGTTCCTAATGAGTTTGGAACAGAACTGCAAACTCATGAGGCTATCTGATGCAGGGGGTTACTCGTGGCATCTAGGCGCCTGACTGGTAGAGCGTTAGCCTGGTACAGTAAAATCAAATCACAAGGACACACTTACAGTGATTTTGTAAAACACTTCCTTAGTCAATTCAGTGATGAACGGCTAAAGTGAAAGAAACTTCGACGTTTGCAAAGTGTTAAATTTGTAAAAAGTGAATACAAATCAATCGTAGACTTTGCTTGGAGTGTGGCAAAGACCTATAGGGATATATGCGGTGATAGTGAGGAAGATGATTTGCTTGAAATTTTGTTAGAGGCACTCCCTCTCTCGTTAGGACGTCACATGCGTTTGTTGAAACTCAATAGCGTTGAAGAACTAATAGAAAGCTTGACGTTGTGAGAGTTATTCGATGTTCATGATGTAGAACTCGATCTCGAATCTTCGTAGTCGTCGAATATTCAGAAGCGCAAAGTTACCGGCAATAACGAAAATACTAGTGAAGACAGTAGAAAGAAATTGCAGGTTAGGAATGTTCAGACTACAGCTAATGCTGGAACGCAGACTTTGGAGTTGGTAGCTGAGTCAGTTAGATAAGATAGGATGGTGACTCCGAGTGAAGCTAGTGTAGGTACAGGTAATGAAGATAGGAATAGGAATCAGAATAGGTTTAGAAGGTGGAATAGGGATAATGGTACTAGTCCTTATGATTCAAGATTCAGATCTAGAGGTAACAACGGTCAGAATATGTACAATAGAGATAACAACAATACACATTATGACAATAACACACAAAACACGGACACTTACCCTCGCCCTTATAATGGTAATAAGATGAATAGTTGTAACATGCCTAACACAAACAACAACACGAACAACCCTAATAACACAAAGAACAACACTAGTAATCCTATTAATAATACTAACCAAAGATTTTATGATAACAACCGGGGGAAGGACACCTATCAGGGTTGCCGTCACACATGCGACCATTCTTCAGTCATGTATCCGGTACAGGAACCTGCCCCAATGCTGGTAGCGAGTTGCACCGCCGATACGATTTCGAGTCCAAACTATGGGCCGTCTTCGGGAGTTGTATCCCGTGGACCGTGTGTCCCTGGAAAATTTCAAGACCCTTCGTCCCAGGTGTTAAACTTCGTTAGCAGTCCTTATCAGGGTTGTCAGCAGTCGCTTCATAGGTGTGGAAACATCTATCTTCAAAGAGATTCTCTCACACGGCCACCTGATAACGGATCTTTTGGTAATGCGTTAAGTCCTAATCTCGAAACAAGTTCAGGTTGCGGCCATAGTGAGACAGGACAGATGTGATTTCGGTAGTCTCCGGGTTTTTGATTGTAACGAAGAAAGGAAAGAGGAATTGTTAAGTATGGGAATTAAGATTCTTCCTACTTCTCTATCCTCTCTTTTTCCTTCGGTTATGAAAACCTTGAGAGTTTTTTGATCTTCAAGAAAAGAAATCCAATTCTTGGTGCATTGGCTTTCTTTTCTTTTCTTGGTAGGAGGAAATATGTAGCGACCCATTGTTGGTTGGTCGCGACATATCTTACCCTCTCACCTATTTTTGATGTCTTCCTTTTCTTTTTTGTTCGTACTTTGTCTGTTTTACTTCGGTTCACTTCAAAGTGTTTTATTTGTCCAGATGTCAAAACAGCAGAACAATTCCGGTTTTCTCTTTCATTGTTGAATTGGCAGAATTTTATTCTTATTGTTTCTTCACTTTATTACTTTTCATATTTTATTGCATTATTTTCTTCAACAATTTTTCTTTCGTTTAAATCTTCATAAATAAATTTAATGATCTGATTGTTGATTTATTTCGTTGAAAGATTTAGGTGGTTAAGCCACACCCCCTTCCGCTTTTTGTTTCTAATTTGATCCTCATCTCTGATTGGCTGTTGCCGATCAGACAGTACTGTTATGCCCTATCCTGTGGCGGAATGTAGGCTTGTCTCCCAGGTAGGCTTTGCCACGGTACCTGCCTTTCAGGAGGAAGTCCGATACATTGCACAGGTATATTGTAAAAGGTAGAAATAGGTTTTTTTACACATAATTACGAATACCGAAAGTTTATCTACATATGGTTTAGTATATCCTCCACCAGTGGCACGGGCTGCGTTGAACGTTGAATTCTCGCGACAATTTCTTCGGACACACGGCCTCCCCTAGCTCTTGTGTTTACATAAACAACCCATGAACTGTTATTCCACCTGCGAATGTTCCATTTAATACAGGGAATCGATTTGTTACTTCAAACGGAAATGCCTTTGCACTGTAATCAGTGAATTACACTTCGCAAATTCAAAGATTTGAAATCCCTTCTGCTGCTGACTCGCCATTTCACCCGTAGTGTGGTCGTTAAGGCAAAAAGCGGAGCACGAGCGATCTCGCGGCGATTGATTGAAACTAGACAACGTGCAGAGAGGGTCGTGCTGTTCAAGTGATCTATAGTTTCAACAGCATACTGGTTTGAAATATTTATTCTTTTTAGATCACCCTATAGTTACTACCTAGGTAGACACTAACAACTAAAAGTGAGTAACGGTATATCATATGGAATAGGAGTTGCTTTTTTCGCATTGAATATCTGCGTTTTTAATCTTTTATATTAATTATTGTTAATTAGATCAAAAATTGATTTGTGCATGCATTATAATGAACGACAGAGAAGTTTGAATTACACTATCTCCAAGAAATATCCTTTATTTCTGTGCTTTTTCTTGTTGCATTCATGAATTAATTAAAATATTGATTTATATTTAATCTTTCTAGTGCCTGAAGAATTCCCCACGAGGCATCTACTACCGGAGCATCCACTGTTTTATTTCATTTATAATAGCGATAGTCTACTCTCGAACGTTGAGATTACCTTTCAGTTATTTCAGAACTATTTTGGATGCAGGAACATGTGATTCCCAGCGCACTATTTCTCAAGAGAGCTGAAGTTCAACCAATTTTTTCTTTACGTTTTCATACCTTGTTAAGTGTAGCACTACGCTTTCTGTTTCAAATGATTCATAGCTTTAGAAAAGTGACGCAATCTAAAATTCTTCTCACATAGTTCTCCGGAACTCAGCGTTTCTAGTTTCCCTTATTCTCACCAAGGGATCCGCCAGGAATTTTCCCAAGGGAAGGGGGTAATATTAAGAGAGTGCGTCACTGTCACAGATATGGGAGAAATGTACGGATGAATCATGAAGTTATACTCATTCATTTATTTATTACATACGATTACAGAACGTTCACTAGACTACAGTTTACTATTTTCTTACGATAAGATAAAATTAATTTATGGACGTACAATTTTATTAAACATCATTTTCTGGTTAGTTACGGTTTTCTCCTTCTAGTAGCACTATCGCTTGTAATGGCAAAGCAAGAAAGTACACCGCAAGAAATGGCTGTGTTAACACTTTTTGGTGTCTCAGGGCGACCTTCACTTGCTTGTGTTAAATCAACACAATAACATGTTGTTGATATCGGTGATTCAACACAATGGATGTGCTTTTTAATGCTGATTTAACACATTAGTACTATCATAGTGTTGAATCACCGAAATCACACAACAAAAGGAGTTAACAAAAAAAAGTGGTGGTCTCCTCGGGACACCGAAAAGTGTTTAATTAACACAGTCAATTTTTGCAGTGTACCAAACTCGCCATTTATGGAAAGGTGGAAATTCCCAGGCATCTGTAGATACTTCCCCGAAACCTTATTTCCTTCCTACTTTCTAGGGTAGAACTTGCTAACAGTTTGCTGGATGATATAAAATCATTTCAAACATAAAATAAAATTGAAATCATTATAATTTTCAAATTAACTTAAGGGAATCTGAGCTCAGAACAGACTACAACATTTTTTTAACAGGGACTTCTCAGTAACGCTGGGCACTAACATATCCAACTTCTTTGAATAGTCAGGATAATC
>JAGDQP010017891.1:5954-37627 GCA_022664845.1 Lepisma saccharinum | reverse complement strand
GAACTTGCAGGTTAGGATGTATATAACATTATAGGGTGTGGCATGTATCCTTGATAATAAAGATAAAATGAATTTTATGGGCGGTAACAGCAATGTACCGTTGAGATTGAGGGTGTACCGGCCATAAGCAGTATTGATAGTGATTGTGGGAGAAGTGATGAAAATGGAGCAGGTATTACATCTGAGTCTCTTGCATCTATGGGCACCGGTTTGAGGTGGTGGCAAGGAGGGATTCGTACGGATCAAGATGTTCTAAGATTAGGTGGACGTTGAAAAACTAATCTACGTTTGGTGGGGAATATTGATCTTGTGTTTGGGTCAGATTAGAGGATGTGGAAATTAGAGTGTAGGATTTGTTTGACCTTGGTTAGTTTAGGATGGAACTGGGTGATTAGAGCCGTTGGTTTGGATTTTTGAGTGAGCTGAGTGTGTGAGGATGCACGGCGGATCTGTTTGGTGACAAGGTTAGAAGGGTAGCCTCGATCGACTAGAGCCTCCTGGAGGCGTTGGTTGTAAGTTACAGCAGCAGAGGTGGTGGAATTCAGGCGTTGTCGTCTGGGTGCAAGGGAGAAAGGAATCGCTTTCTTGGTGTGGTATGGATGGGAATGTGCGTACTGTAAATACTGCATATGTGAACGGAAGTGGTCAGGGTGTTGTTTACTAAAGTGGTGTTTACGTCAACGAATGTGACTCTTTTGTCAGAAATGGACCAAGTGCATTGGACGACACGGAATTATTTCAGTTGTTCTAGGAATGCCTTGAGACTGGTTTCACCATGAGTCCATAGCATCATTATATCATCCAAGAATATTACTCAGAGTAGAGGGTCAAGGGCTGGGTTTGCAGGAAATCATGTTCGAGTTTGCCCATGAACAGATTAGCATAAGAAGGTGCCACGCACTTCAGCAGTCATTGTTCTCCAAGTTAGATGCATCGTTCGCTACGTGTCGCCACTGTCTTTTCACTCTTATACTTTGTGAACACGTGCACTTCGCTCTTCCTCTACACATGAATACGTGCAACTGTGTGCATGAAATATCGTAGTGACTTTTCTATATGTGAATATGTGTGTGTTCTAATACGGAAGATATAAGCTGTAAGTATTTTCCTTAATTTTTCTCTTAAATTTACCTTATTTATATATATATATAAAGGAACTATATGCATGTGTGTGTGTTAAGGAACAGAATACGTCAACGTTTTTCATGTGTACCACTTTTCATTGTGGAGGGGGGATCCAGTCCAACTCGGTGCCGAGTCCAAGCCCGGGAAAATGAGAAGGGTTGACGTCAGGAATTGCATCCGGTCTTAAAACCTGTGCCAAAACCACATGGGTCGTCTAAATGAAGCCTCGGAAAATGCTCGAGTGTACCCCATAGGCGACGCGCAGGGATTTCGCCCGGCTTCTGTGAGAAATGACCGAGGGCTTTCGAATCGAGGACGGGCTCGGTTAAAGAAGATAGTCCACGTGTCTCAGAGAAGGTTCACTAAATGTATGGACGATGAATGGAAGAGAAGAAAAGATTGCAGACTTGATAGAAAGAAGAAAGTTGGAGATCCTGTGCGTGCAAGAGACAAGGTGGAAAGGAAATAAGGAAAGAGAGCTAGGAGGCGGCTGCAAGTTACTATATAGCAGAGCTAATGAACATGGAAGGAACGGTGTAGGAATTGTTCTTTCGAGAGATCTGAATAGAACAAACGACAGAGTGATGAGTATCAGGATTTGCATGGGTGAAATAATCTATGTAGTGTGTGCGTATGCTCAGCAAGTCGGCTGCGAGGAAGAAGCAAAGATAGAATTCTGGAAGCATTTGGATCATGAACTTCGCAGCGTACCCCCAGCGGAAAGAGTAATATTATGCGCGGCGACTTGAATGGACATATAGGGAGAAGCAGAGAAAGCATTGAGAGGATTCACGGTGGCTGGGGTGTGGGAGATAGGAACAAAGACGGAGAAAGAGTAATAGACTATTCGATCTGGCAATTTGCAATACACGTTACTAGAAGGAGAAGGAGCATCTGTTAACTTACAAGAATAGTGGAAAAGAAAACCAAATCGATTTCATCTTGTGCCGAAGACAACATCTTAAGAAAATTAAGAACTGCAAGAAATGGTGAAAGCGTGGCCCCACAACATCGAGTGGTGAGCGGGGACTGGGAGTTTGCAAGTAGAAATAATAGGAGACCGCGAAATGGAGAGCCCAAAATTAGATGGTGGAGACAGAAAGAAGAGAAACTAAGAAAATTGTTCAGAGAAGAGGATATCGAAAGAATAAATTTGCAAGAAGAGGATGTGCAAAAGGGGTGGAATGTAAACAGTGGGATAATGCTAACGGTCGCAGAAAAGTCTTTGTGTAGAACTTCTGGAAAGAGCCCCCTGCAGGAAGAGAGACGTGGTGGTAGAATGAGAAAGTGCAAGAATCTACTACAGCGAAGAGGAAAGCTAAAACTAGGTTGAATGCTTCAGGGACAGATGATTATAAATGTATCTTCAAAGCAGCTAATAAGGAAGCAAAGAGAGCAGTGGCTAGAGCAAAAGCGCAAGCCTGAGATGAACTGTAAACACCAGGTGGAGTGAAGAAGCTATACAGATTAGCAAAAACCGGAGACAAGGCAACAAAGGATATTACCCATATTAGGCAAATATGGTTCAGGGTTCAGCCTTAATCCCGTGTCTCTTCAACGTAGTCATAGACGTTATAACTCAGGATGTGAGAGATCCCCCTGGTGTATGTTGTCTGCCGATGATATTGTACTATGCAATACTAACAGGACAGAACTTGAAAGTAGAGAGTTGGAGGAAGTCTGAAAGATAGAGATTAGTAGCCTATAGATTAGTAGAAAGAAAACTGAATATCTTGAGTTTAACGGAAGAGGAGATAGAGAAGTGATGTTACAAGAACGATTGAATAAAGTAAAAAAGTTTTAAATATTTAGGCTCCTCTGTTACTGGGAATGGTGAGTTGGTCTTCGAAATATTACACAGAATGCAAGAGAGATGACGAAATTGGAAGTAAGTGGCATTCTCTGCGACCGCAGAATCACGGTGAAGAATAAAGGGATGATATACAAAACAGTGGTTAGACCAGAAATTATGTACGAAGCAGAAGCATTGGCCAACAAAGGAAGCATAAGAAAAGAGATTAGAGGTCACCGAAATGAGAATGCTACGCTGGATGTGTGGGATAACAAGAAGTGAGAAATGTGAGAGTAAAATGAACAACCAAAGTTAGAGATATCTAAAAAGAGATCCAATAAGTAGGTATTCCATAAGCTGTAGTGTAGAAGTTTGTGATAGAAACATCCATAAAGGTGATTTTGTCTTGTTGCTATTTTCCAGATTTGAATTTAAATTTTGTGTGAACAGAATTAAGGTTTTGGAATAAGAAATTAGATTCAGAGCATTTCTGGTAAATCGATACTACAAAATTGCTCGTAACGCATGTATTGGTATATTTTAACTCTGGATTAGCTTGAATTTTGGTTTTTATATCCATAACAATATTTGCCAAAACTGGAGAAAAGCTAGACAATCATTTTGGATGTAGAATTTGTCCTCGAATTGAAAAATGTTTGAGAAAGACAGAGATCTACTTGCTTAGAAACGTCACCAATTTCAAGATTGGTAAACTTAATTCTTGCAAGATCCTTTGGAACAGAAAAGGAAGTTAACTCATTGATATTTAAGTTTACTAAAACGCATACATGTTCTTTTACATCCACACTATTGTTAACTGTTTTAATGAATTTATCGTCGTTTATACTAAACTTTTGGAAATATATTTTGTAGACAAATGCCAAGTGTTTATGTCCAAATATTATTGGTCTGAGAAGAATCCCAGGTTTGTGCATCTTCGGCAGACTAGATGATTGGAATCGCGGGATGCGAAACCAGTAATTATGTAGTTCCGTATCCTTGAACAAAAGTGGAAAATGAATAACTTCCTTAACATGCTTGTCTAGATCTGGCAGTAAAGCATGGTTTTGGTGCACAAATAACAAACTGTAATAGGATTCTTGACAAAGGAGGTAGTCACGCTGCTGGAGATCTATCCAAAACTGACAAATGTGTATTGTTATGCAGTAATGGATGTAACCAATGTTCGACGATGTCAAAAGACGTTCCAAGAGAGAAAAATTTGTATTGCTGAGGAACCAAGGGGCAGTGTCATTTCATCCTCCATCATCGATGATCTTCAGATCTGGATAAACTAATCAGAGATTGCCGAATCACTATTAAGGAAGTCAGTCTCCTATAGTTCAGTTTAGGCAATGACTGCAGACTTTAGATAGCACACAGTCTGTGCAAAGAGTGGTCTATTGCAGCTCACGAAGGAGAAAGAAAAGCACGTTGAATCACGTTAGAACTCGTGGAAATGTTTCAGGTCCAATAACCTACTTTCTTCTCAATTAACACTAATGACGATGACCGGAGCACACCTCTATGATCCAGAAAATAAGAACCAAAGAAACTTGTTTTATCATCACTCGTCCCTTAATATGGATAGAGGAATTCTCCATAAAACTTTGTTCCTATTCTTGCACCTTATTACTTCAAAATTAAAATTTACCAAAACACGCAATTTACTTTTGAGCAATTCGGCTGTATCATCACATTCACTTTCAACATGATAATAATAATAAAAAAGAATTAAATAGATGTACTGGAACACATTCATATTGCACAACATTTCACGAGGAATCGCCAATCTTATGCTTTTTTTCATTATTAAGAATTTCTGTTATAGACATGCATGGCAAGATTACTCACTTCATTTATTCACATCAAAGATGGAGAACATATCTTATTAGGCAGGTCTAGTGTTTTCTTACCCCAACTCTCCGATCTTCTATCTCTTCTTCTTTTACGTTGTACCTCCAGTCGATGGCTTAAGTTTACGGATGAAACGTTGAGCAATAATTTATTGCAAAATTGCAGATGAGTTGTTCACGTAAGTAATTATATTGCATATAACTTCTTCGCGCAATGCTGATATTTACGTTAGTAACAATTTTCTTTGTAAACAGCGAAGCTATATAATTGAAAGTATTATTTTGTATCCTCCTCCACATATGTAAAATATGGGAAACCCGTTGTGTTTAAGGTTCATGTATTTTCTCAACGTTTTACCTAATAATTTATAGTCACCAAGGAAAAGTAAGATATTCTTTACTTTTCATTTAATTAAGGAAAAGATTCTAGAGCAAATCAAAGGACGAAGCCAATGTTATTGACATTTCTGAAACCTTCAGAGATGAACATTGGAGAACAAGACTCATGAGTAGAATTTCCCGATTAAAATCGAATAAACAAAGTTATTTTATGTGTATGTTATTTATTTTCTTTTAGAAACAACATTTACAATATTTTACGACACTTGGATGTAAAATATAACGGATATAAACGTTTCTTAAATGAACTTTGTCTCAATTCGCACCCTGAGAATTTATTCGCATTTAAATACACAAGTCATACCAAATTTATTCTAAAACTAAATGTATAAAAAAATAACACTTGCAACACTTAAAACTACAGATGCCATGGTAATTCAAAACAAATTTATGTAGATCACCACCGTGTCTTTAAAAAATAAGTTATATAGCATACACTATGTAGGGGGCTTGTTAAGCCTATATTTTTTAATGGTCATAGACAATTTAACTAAAATAACATGTTGTGATGTAGTTCTGTTCAACAGAATAAAAAAGCTCCTAGCTTACATAAAAATCTTACTGTGTTGATCTTAGATTTAGCACGTTGCACACTTTGGTATCCTAAAATACATTCTGATTTTATCAGTTTGTTTTTTCAATTAATTGATTAAACACTGTACGAAAACAATGTATTTTAATACATATAATGATGATACACCGCCACTTTCGGGACAAGCATGAAACCCTAAATAATATAATCCAAACCAAAAGTATGATGTACAGTGCAAGGTTTGAAATTTTGATAAAAAAAATAAGTTTGTGTGTTAGGTGAACGTTAAAAGAAATTTGAATGAAACAGTCAATGAAGTAAACTCCACATAATGCTAATTAAAAAGGAAAGAACTTGTATTAATACAAAAGAAAAGAAAAATTCTTATAAATTACAACAATAAAAGACTTATACGTAGTTAAGTATTGCAGCCGCCCTTCTTGTAAAAAGAAAGCATCGAATGCGATGTTTTCTTTCTCGTCTATACGACATATTTAGTTACAGGATCTACCGAATAAAATACGTTACACTTATTATTATATCAAAGATTTCCAAAATAGTTAAGTCTTATATGTAAGACACAGTCTTCACTGAACTGGCAAACTTTACTACATATGCCATGCTACTCAGATTTTATACTAATTCTATCTAACGACATTCAATCATTTCTGAAACCCCAGGCCCCATCAGATACGATTCATCTAAACGGTGGACAAAGATATAAAATGTAACATACGAGCTTCTGGCCTAAAGTGGCTATCTACCTTGGTTTGCTCTACAGGTGTATATACAATCTTGAACAGTCAACCAAGATAATCGTTACATATACCTTTTAAAGAGAAAAGCTTAAGAAATCACTGTTAAAAGCAACCACATATAATACAGTTTTTTCAACTTAGGATAAAGAGGAGATAAATTGGAAAAAAACTAATATCATATAAATAAATATTTCAGAGTCATCGTCCTTAAACTGATCAACAATCACCTGGAAAATTATTCCTTGGTCCCTTACAGATGAAAATGAATATAGTAAATGTATTACTTTTTCCTATATCCTATTAAATGTACAAGTTACAAAGGATTATTGTTATATGACAGTTACAAAGTCGAAATGGTCAATTCCAGATTTTTCATTTCCAGATCGAGGAAAGTAAAATATGAGTTTATAAAAGTTGGAATGTATGTTTGCGATAACTTAAAACTTTTCATTTTATCAAAAATACCAGTTTTCGTTAATATAAGATCTCCGTAAACCCGACCACTTTTCAAATAAAAAAAATATCTGGAAATTTTATTTCCTAGAATTCCGTCTTGCGAGAGAGAGTTTTAGGAGTTAATGATACAAAAGTACCCACAAAAAAGCATTATTTTACGGAAAGAATGGAATGTGAAGAGGACACTGCAATCCAAAATATGAACAAAAAATGGCAACTTCTGGAAATAACCGCATTAACGTTTGTAGACTCATTATTTATTTTGCATATATTTGTTACAATCAAGTACATTGTGAACCTGCCTGTGTTACGATAGTTTACGATAATTACATATGATACAACAGTACTTATTTTGGAAAACAGCGTGACCATATACTATTGATAACTAACCTTTTTAGCCCGAAGAGCTATTTTCAAAAGTATGTGCTTACGCTGTCAACTCTCGATGATTTTTTGTTCAATATAATAAACTAACTTATCCTAACGTTTCGAATCAATACTGACTCTTCCTCTGAGACTGAACGCAAATAAACACAATGAAAATTAAATCGAGAAACGCTAACTAAAATTTTACTCCACGTTTCACCTTTTTAAGGTTTCTGAATTTAATTTTTATTGTATTTATTTCCATTTACTCTGCATGAAAGATTCAGGACTGAATGAAAATGTTCGGATAGGGTAGTGGATTGTAGTGTACAAAAGATCGTCGGGAGCTGACAGCGCAAGTAAATAGTTTTGAACATATACCATAGAAGCCACAGAACAGCTTTCCTCTTTGCTATACCTATTGTAAGTTCTGTAAATGAAGAATCATTCAACTGCTAAATATTTAAGAAAGAAAAAAAAACTTGTAAAAGTCCTATTAGTGCTCAATAATGTTGTTGCTATCAACTTTCATCTAATTGTACTATCTCATACATGTATTAAAAAGATCGTTCAGGTACTTTTCAAGAGTACTTTAATGTTCAAACCTTCCAGAGATTACTCGCTTTCTTTCCTATATATCGATACTAGTTACTGTAAATAAATTATCCCATTTTGCATTCTAAGCTACCTTCCTAGTACCTTTTTCTTGAAGACCCTCAGAAGTGCAAATACTACTTAAGGATACATGATATCGTTTACAATATATGACCTTTAGTGCTTTACTTTCGAAGTCTATATAACTCTTGAATTTTATTGAATTTTAAAATTACAACACGGAAGAAATTTATAAGGCTTTATATTTCAGTCTATTTGGTAACTCCTTCAAAATTAATATACCTGTATTTAATTACCATTATTAATTGCCTTTCTAAATAAATAATCTACTATTTGAGAAAATAATTAGTAAATATTCTTACTTCGAATATTAGTACAGTTTTACATTTTTCTTAAATACTAGTAACTGTGTATCCACCTTCGTAGTATCCTTCAGAAATACCTGTCATATATTCTATTAAAGTCATCTTCATATAGGGCTTGCTGATAACTTGAAAATTGAAAGGAATTAACAAATTATCATTTTTATTTTCATGTTATAATTTATCACTTTTTTTTTTCTGGTAGAATAGAAAACATTTCCTGGAGTACATAATGAAAGTCGACACAAAATGCAATTTAACAAGTATTGTACTACTTTCTTAACTAGTCTAGCCAGTATACAAACAAACCATAGCAATGTTACTTATCTAATAAAACCTTTTCGAGGCGTTCAGATTTTTGCTTTCATCCTACACATGACATAAACAAGTATCTGAATCTTTCTCAGAACGAGTTATTTTTACTATAACAAAACTATGTCGCAAGGATTCTTATTATACGCAAGGAAATTACTGCAGTTTCTATGAAGTGGGAATTAATAGTGATGAAAGCTTTATTCCATGTTGTTGTTGTTTTTTTAAACATTCCAATAATAAGACACTATTAGTAAAAAATTATATCTATCTCTCGAAGTAGTGGCCCCCACAACTCTGTGATGATAACGGGTAAAATTCCAATAAATATCTCAGCCAATTTCTTTAATCTCTTAGTTCAATTTCTGCAGTAAATGTGATGTATGAAATCCACTATTTTTTTTCTTTCTTTTTTTTAAGAATTTCTTTTAACGTTATTGTTGCTCCGCCTTTCTAATTAGAAATATAAGAGTTGAATCAGACTTTCCTCTTCAGTAAATGTTTAAAATTTTTCTACATGAACCCACTAAATTAATATATCACAATTTAGTCTGTGAATTCAGTCAACAACGCACTCCTTGATAACAAAGCAAAGAATAATAATTGTCTAAAAATAGTGTTAAAAGATCACCCAAGAAATACCTAAAAACAAATAATACCGTATAAGTTGCAGCAATTACTATTCTTAATATTCATACTACGCCATTTCGGTATTGGACGGATTATTCATAGCTACAGAATAATTATCCTGTATTACAGGCTGGTATTTATTTTGCTTTCCAACAAGACATACCACAATAAAACACATTGCCATCGTCTAAAGTAATCAGTATATGTTCTTTGCACGGAAAAGTTGTTGGCAAAGAGAAAAATAGAGCGTGGAAAAGACATCATGAGTAGAGAGAATACATTAGTATTAATTCTCAACTTTGAAATGTTAGTTGCCAATGATTAAACTCTGTTTGATTCTTAAATCAAATTGGAAATTTGAGAAAGCTCTGAGGTCAGAAAAAGTAGTATGTTTAATAAATACTACTAAATATTTCAAAATAGTGTACTTTTACAGAGTACACAGCAGTTTGGGATACAAAGCAATGTTTTACAGAGTAATTAGTTGAATTCTCCTTGACAGTTTACTCTTGAGTATTTTCAGTATCCCAGAAAATTTTAAAAGAAAAAAAAAATATGTGGTTCTCTTTACTATACTTTTTTCTTTAAAAAAAAAAAAAGAAGTTTCAAAACTACACCATAAGCACAATGAAGTTTCAAAACTACACAATAAGCACAATCATTTCTGCAAGATTTTGCGATATGTTTCGAGGCTCTGATGTAGTATGTCAAATGAAAATTTGTTTCACATCATGACCACTACTAAATATTCATTCATAGATCATTTGTGGTTTACACATACAAAATATCTTTGAGGACAAGAGAAAACTTACGACCTATGAAATGAACATTCTGGCTTTAAAATTCACACTGGAATAACCTTAATGTTACCAAGTAACATCACTTCGGTTTGATATTGCTATATGTTTATTTAGTTCATTTGAGAAAGCAAAGCCACTAATCCTGAATTAACAACTTTTTCTACCTCTTTCAATCATGAGTTTTCGTTTATAGATTTCCTATGATACACCGCTGGATCCTATGTATTTTAGCACTAAACTTTATCACTGTTTTCCCCTATTATATCTTTACATTTTTTCTGTTTAAACGTAAAACTTTGATCAAAGATTGCAAGTTTTTACAAATATTCCCTTCCATTCCGGAATTATCTGTTTAACACAAATGCCCTTTCTCATATGCCATTACGCATTCGCAACATACGAAAATTTTTGTCTACACACAACTCACACTATAAAGCAACTCACTGCATATTGTCATTCATAAGAGTCAAGATGTTCTCTTTTTGACACTTCAGTGTGCAATATAACCTCACTATTGCATTTGAAATATCGCAAGAATACAATCATATAATCCTCTTGCCAATAATTTAACTTTTTTTAACGAACACTTTGTTCTTAAAACATACAAAGCCGCTACAAAATACTGTCCTTTAAATGTTGGTCTTACTCCAATCTTCAGTTTTATACTGATAACGTTATATACTTATGTAACTCATTTTTAGATGCTAATTTTTTTGTGTGTAAATAAACTTAACAAGAAGGATTTTTCTTCTCTTTACCTCCATATCTTTTTACATTATTTTCTATAAAATATGTTCTACAATCATACAATTGTATACTTTTACACAGCCACAAACAATCGTAAAATAGAGTTTAGTACTTTTTCTCTATGTACAACATATGTACAAATCAAATCTTCCTTTTCATGCATCACAGAAGATTCAAAACAACATTTATTCACAGTTATTAGTCATCAACGTTAAGTTTCTAAAAGACAGATAAAACCTACACGGATTAACTGTCTTAATCACTCGCCAATAGCTTGCATTGCTTGCTTATGAGGGAAAGTAGTCTTTAAGATTTCTGGTGCTACAACTTCTACAACAAAAATGATTTTGCGATAAATAATCAGTCTGTAAAGGCACGTTACTAAAGGGACACTCATTGCAATGAAATGAGAAAACTTACCTTTCTTGCATATGTCTAAAAAGCGTCGATGTGTCTTTTGAATACAAAGTCCATTGTTCTCCATGTCAACTTTGGCTTTGGTCAACTTCTCAAATACATCTAAAGCTTCACTGCAAAAGATCTTAAACTCAAAAACTTTGGTTCAATGGTGATAATTATAAAAAGTTACACGTTTCACAAGTTTTTTTTTAAAAAAAGAAGTTTCATATTAAACGTTCTTCTGGTGGAGGTTTCATCACATTGTCCAGCTCAACTCGAGGATTGCAGTATTCCTGCTGACTTGGACTGTAAGTTCCTCTAGTTGCACGCTTCTTTCGCGCCATCATCACAAATATTGTTAGTGTAATTCCTGCAATGATGAGCATACCTCCCAAAATAGGAGCAACTATAATTGCGATTCCGAGCGGATCGGTTGATGCTTGTTCAGGTGGCTAAAATTAAAAATTACAAAAAGAATAAATCTTTATATTAGTGAAAATACAAACGTTAAAATTAGTAAACGTTACAAACTAGACTTCGTTTTACATTTAAACTGTCAAAGTAAAGCAGTGCTAAATATTATCTGGAAAGCACTAGTTTTAACATAACACACATTATTCCGAAACCTGGGATAAAAGGCACACATACAACTTTAAGCTAAAGAAAACTCGAAAAAAAGAATCATCAATATTAATACGTTTATTTCTTGGTACACATATGTTAATCTACGATCGGAAATATCATCTACGTCAGGGATGGCCAACAGCTGGTCCGCGAGAGGCTTGCTGCCTTTCATATAATTTTGTGCGACCCACAACAACATAAAAACTATATTACATTACCAAAGTTGAAATGAAGGCAACTTGCGATTTTTTCTGTACATCAAGCCTCTGTAGGTACAGATACAATTAAATAAATATTAAATTATATGTTTTATGATTTTAGCTATTTATTTCGACCGTATACTTTGTGACTGATACTACTTATATTCATTATTTATTATGATGGCCCGTGATGCTACCGCTCATCATATATTGGCCCTGGTATAGAAAGAAGTTGGCCACGTTCCGATCTACGTAATACGTGATACACATTTTAGGAATAATTTGCTGTTACAGTATTCTTGAATAGCAATAATTTCAAATCAAATATATAGTTAGTTTCAATTTATACTAAAGTTGCAAGCAGCTTTTATGCCATCCTATGTTAACATATAAAAGTTATGGTACTCCAACTTCCATTCATCATGAATTGAAACAAACTGAATAAAGTGCAGCAAATTTAAAAAAATAATAGCACAGTATAATTCGCTACGTTACAGAATGCCATAGAAAGATGATTGGTTATTCAACTACAAGATGATAGTAATCCTACTCCTAAACGATATGGTATATATAAAATAAAATTTGAATACATAAAGGACTAGTACTTGCCTGAACACATTAACGTGCACTAATAATCACATCACATAACTAAAAGTAAATTGTATATTTAATAATTTCGCTATCGATGACGCAGTGTTGTGTCCGACCACACGTAACTGTCTCCTATTAGCCATCGATAACACATTATGTCTCGGAATATTCGGAATACATGAATTACTTTTAATTGTGACGTGTTTATTAGTGTACGTTAATTTCTACACATGACTGAACAGGAAGTATCATTTCTCCTTTATTAAACTTGAATTGCTCTTTCGGTTTTCCTTTCTATTAGCGACCCCCCACCCCCCACACACACACCTATATCTACGAGGGCTGTAGCATAAGTCATGGCAACTTTTGTTTATTCTCATAGATAAAAAAATGACAACAATATGATCGTTTGCCCCGAAGAGCATGTCACCCGTAGTACGTAAAGACGTCACCATATGGTAGCGCACGGAAGACACGGGAACATTAGGGGTTAATCAACCGTCGTGCAGGGTGGAAGTTACTTGACATGAACAGCGTTCGTATGTGAAAATAGTTGTTCTCCGAGGGCGCACTGCCACAGAATGCCACATGGAGCTGGTGGAAGCTGTGGATAATAATGCCTTGTCGTACCAAACTGTCGCTAGGTGAGTAGCAGTATTTGAAACGTGAGATGTCTCCATCCCAACCTGATCAGGTGGAGGATATTCGATGCCTCCCATATCGCGCTGGCAACGTGTTGTGGATGCTCTGGGAGATTTCTTTGATGGTTCCTAGGGCGACTTCTGTGTAACCCTTTTGTTTAGGCATTACCAACGTAGTCATGTAACTAATAAACGCATGTAGCACGATACTTTGGTTTATGACTTTTTTGCACTTCCTTAACTACCTTTGTTTACATATGACCTCTACTGTTTATTCACATGACCTGCACTGTTCACGGCTCATACATTTAACAGTACCGAACAGTAACACTTCCATTTGTATATTCGAAATTACGTGCTGGTGCCGCATCCTCGAGAAAAAAATAGTTATCATGAATATGCCCCAACCCTCGTATCTACATCTAGGGATGTTACATCTACATAATTCTAGCTGCATACCCATAACATACAGATAACACTGCTATATTTGGGTCATATGTAAGGTCTTTAATAAGTGAGGAAGAAGAAACGATACCCACATGTGTACAAAGATTAATGAACGATAGTGATGACATATAGTGGATGACACATCCAATTTGAAAGAATTGACTAGCGAATTACGTCTAAATTTCAGGATGAGAGCGTTTAAGGTTATAGGTTGAAAATGCAGTGCAAATTAATAAAGAATGAGGATATAAGCACAATTCATCATTTGTTTGAGAATGGGGGCGACAGCAACGAAGATAGATGGGGCTTTAGAAGTTATTGAATAGGTTTCTATTTGCGCTCAAACCGTGAATGAAGGCTCCTTCCCACTACAGCAACACAGTGGTGTTATGTGACTGAGTGTGAACGGAGACTGGAACAGCTGGTTTGTTGGTAGCGCTAATTGGCTGTAGTTGTTAATTCGAATGTTCAAAGGTCCGCGTGTTCTACACGCATAAAAGGCATCACAAAATCTGCAGGTTAGGATGTAAACGACGTTAGACGTGTAACATGGCAACTTCCCTTCGGTTTTAAGTTTTTTATTTATTTATTTTTACTAGCAGTATACAGTGACTTTGCGAGGTGTGATGAGGATGGAAGTCACACATTTGAGGCTCTTGCATATGTGGACGCAGGTTAGGGATGCATGGAAGCATAGATTCTCATGGACCAAGATGTTTCAAAAACTGGAGAGGGATGCTGAAAAACTCATCTCAGTTTTTTGATAGCTGAGATAAATATTAAATTAGTGTCTGGGTCAGATTGGAAAATGTGGATGCATGAATGCAGGATTTGCTTGATTTTGGTTAGATTAGGATGAAATTGGGTGACTGGAGTCGGCGGATTCGGGTTGGTGGGTTAAGTGCGGGTGGATTGAGTGTTCGTCTGATCTGCTTGATTACAAGTTTAGGTGGGTAGCCTCGGTTGACTTGAACATGGAGGCGTTGATTGTAGGTTTCAATTGCAGATGTGGTGGAATTCACGCGTTGTCCTTTGAAGGCAAACGAGAAAGGAATAGTTTTTCTGGTGTTGCAAGGATGAAACTTGATAAATGTAAATACTAAAGACGCTTATTAGGTTTTATGTGAGCGAAAGTATTGAAGGTGTTGTTTTCTGAAATGATTATCCACGTCAAGGAATACTACTGTTTTGTTCGAAATGGACTAAGTAAGTTGCATGGCACAAAGCTGCTTTAGTTGTCATAGGAACGTGTTGAGGATATCATCATGTGGGCATAAGGTGAAAATATAATCTTAAGAAACGGATCCAAAGTAGTCGAGTCAAAGGTTGGGCTTGTAGGAAATCATGCTGAACCGGTTGGCATACAAAGGGGTCATTTTCATACCCATGACTGTACCTCATATTTTAATTACATCATGTAAGGAAATGATTACCATTCACAAAAGCAATTATTCGTATATTTTTCAATGTATTTGAAGAAAAAATTAAAGCAAAAAAAAAAAAAAAAAAAGGAATTAATTTATAAATTTATAAAGTACTTTGGTGTGTAATTTATTTTTTTAATTTAAAATAAAAAGAAAAGAAATAGTTATTATTTTTGTGGTTGATCTTTTTAAATAGATAGAAGACAGGTTTATTTTTAATGAAAAGTAAACAAATTATGAAATTGTAAATTACACAGTTTTCATGTCTCAATTATGGTTTAATAGTTGCAATTTCTTGTAAAAATATTTATTACTTATGAAAACAATTACTTTTAGTTGTGGTTTGTATTAATTAGTGCGGATGAATTTCCTCAGGAAGCTAATTCCTAATTTCTTTCTAGTAACATTTTACTTTTTATATTGGGCATCCGGACTGTTCGTATTATGAATGGCAGCTTGGCAGAAAAATGGCTACTTATGTGTGTATGACACATTGACAGATGCTGGATACTTCACGCGTAATAAAAAGGTGACAAGGTTTAGACAAAGACATGATCACGATGCTGCCGTATATATTTAACAAATTCCAGATACAGCTCACACAACGGCCATTTTATACTGGATAACACCATCACCACTACCACCAACAATAACAACAAAGAAAAGAAACCGGTCCTGAACTTATTCAAAGTACCATTCCAGCATTTGTCCAGTACGGCCGAGGGAAACTGCGAAAATATGACCTTCCGAATGAGAAGCAACGGCCGCTCCTTCTTTATGTTGAAAATTTTAGATTATTTTTATCAATACGAATGGACAAGTAATAGAAATAAATTTAGAAAAATAGAATTTGGTCCACATGACTTTTATCCGCATCTATAGAATCAACAAAATTCTCTCGCTCTCGCTCTCTCTCACACACACACAGAGAGAGAGAGAGTGAGTTAGTCTGTTTGTTTCACAGTGGGCATATTTAGAGGAAAAATTACAGCGCCGTAATGTATCTGAATATTATCTCGGATAAGAATAAAATGTTGACAGCGAAATTAATTAATTCTTACAAACCAATATCTAACTAGCAAATAGTAAAGACGAATCCGAATTACTAATTTTTCTATATTGAAGGTAAAACCGAAACAACAATTTACGTTAATAATACTAAAACATACTTACTTCTGTGCAGTTCTTGCCACTATAACCATTGCATTCACATCTATAATTGGACTTGTCAACACACACAGGTTTACAAACACCGCCATTTTCACAAGGTGATATTATCCCCTACACATAAAACATGTACAACTCAGAAAATTACTATGATACATTTAAATTACTCATAATACATAAAATTAAGCTTTCGATTATGAAATCTCTGAAGATCTTACGTGTACTCCTGTTTTTATTTTTCCCGTACCAGGTACAAAAGTTATAAAATGACTAATATATAATTCAGAAACAAGATTCTGTTTATTTAACTAGCTTCTCCAAAGACAGTTACAGTAAAACTCCCAGAAAGGAACCGTTATCAATTCTTCATGAATGCTACCAAGATTCCCACTTACTAGACCAACACAAATTCCTTGATTTTTCCAAGGTTTCCGGATTCTTAATCACACATTTCCAGAGCACTAACAGAGAAAGAAAATAGGTGCTGATTATGGATGAAAGATATTATTGTGTCCAAATTTACTATTACAGCTTTAAAACAAGAACATTGATGATGTTTACCTTCCAAATCATCCACGAATTCTATCTTCGTGCAGTCTCCACTGCCCAGGTTTCGGATTCGCTTCAAATCAATTCTCAAGGAACAACAAATTTAGGAACAAATAAATGGTAATAAGAGACTAAAAGCAACTAAAACGCAATTCATAAGCCTCTTTCCATCATCGTTCATGTCGCACCTCACTTTGTTGTTCTATGAGAAGCGATTCGAAGTGAATTCGAAAGCTATGCAGTGAAAAACTACACTAAAATAGAGGTAATGGATGATTTGGTATGGATTATTAAGGTAAAATCTGGTAAAATAGAGGTAATGGATGATTACGTTAAGACTCAACCTCGTGAAGTAACTTGAAAAACATTCGTGTAATGGCTAGGTCTACAGTAAAATCTGTTTTGCGGTACGGTACAACATTTTTAGAAGTTTTCCACGGATGTTATAGAGTATTTTAGAATTCCAGAATTAGTAATTTTTAAGAGTACAAATGAATAGGAAAAACTGGTCAAATCAAAACATCAAAGTCGCCTGAGAAAACCTGGCAGCTTTCTAACTGGCAACGCACTGTGCACTAAATTTTGCAACTGCTTATGCTCAGTAGTAACACAACCAAGAGGCGCAATTTCTGTGGCTTCCAAAAACATAAATATAGAGGTCAATTAATTTCTTAGTGAAGCATAGCCATAAAACATCTTCCAGCGTAGGAACTTGAAACTACTGGCTTCAGTTGCAAGAATCAAAGCTTTTTCACGTACCGCATTACCGAACACACATCTACTGTAGCAAAATGAAGGATTACGAAAATATGTTCTGAAAAGCACAAAAGTAATATTTTATTCATGATGTATTTAGGTTTTTGAATATCTTTTATGAAACTTCCCTACTTTTCCACGGCAGTTTACTTATAAGCTTATTTTACTGATTTTCCTGGTTTTCCATGTTAATGGGAATCGTAAGATTTATTGGTTGCCTTTCTGCATTACTTTGAATTTTCACTCATTTTTCTAATGCAGAAGTACTTTTAAAAACATTACGTAATAAGTGAAAGTAAGTCAATGAACTTCAATATTCCAAACAAGTAACTAACATTATACATAACATTAGAAGTTACGAACAGCTATACGCACAACCTGAAAGACATGTAAAAAACAAACTACAAGAAAAAAAAAACTGACCACAACTACTTAAATACAAAATGGAATGTACTTACTGGACTGCAACAATCTTCAGTGTTGTATCAAAATCGCATACGCATATTCCTGAATAATTTTGAACTCAAACCGAGTTCATCGACTGGGGTGCACGCCAAGGCACATTTAATTATATATACGTAGAAAGTACAAGAAGAAAGAGGAAGAGGTACGAAAGCATATGCAGAAAGAAGTGGCGATGTGATTCGGCAGAAATTTGAAAGATTTACGTGGTAGAGAATTTCTAACTTTAATTGTTTAGTATTGCCAGATAGTACACGCTAACAGTGGTGCTTATGTGAATGTGAAGAAATGACTAAATTTAAAAAAGAAGAAGAAGAAAAAACTCCGACACTGAATTAATAATAGTGGATCCACTGTAAAGTATATCGTGTAGATATGAAAGTGAATATCAATTTATGTAAATAAATATATAAGTACCTATGGCTGTATTTATTTTTGTGATTTTTTTTTAAATTTAAATACGCAATATCTTCCCAAAAAATTATACCACGACATGTACATTAGTTAAAAAAATGCTGGAGTTGGAAACTATGATTATATGTGATTTTGAGTAAATTTTTATGAATGAACACCACGATCTCAGTTTCATGACTGACCGATCCATATTACTTTTGGATTTATGCAGTATTCGAAACGATGCTATTTTGATGTTGGTCATAGTGTAAATGTTTTGAGAGATCTAAAACGGGATGTTCAGTGTTGGCGTCTCATTCACTTATTCTGACGGACAGGCAATGTTTAGTCATGTTAATATATTTTATACAAGTGAGTTCATAAAATACCCGAATACTGAATGCTGTCTGTGGAACAACTTTTATATTTTGTGAATGTTTTCTAGTCTTCTGGGTGATAAAAGCAAAAATTAAGTGACCTCACATACTTTTAAAAACTTTATGTTTGTTAAGTTGGGGTTGATTAAATGTTGTCTGTGCGGGTCTATTCTGATTCCTACTGTATCATTTTCTCCACAAATTGAAAAATGCACTCAATTTCTGAGGCCAAATCAGAAAACTTGAGCAAAGTTTATGAGATCTACGAGAAAAATGCTTCTAAATATTTTATTTTGATGTGTTGGAATGCTCTGATTGTTAATGAATATAAACAGTGCTAGCTGACGCTCTTCCGTAAACAGTCACTTGAAATTTGTGGTATTCTGTGTAAATTAGGTCAAGAAAATTAAACTTCTAGGAGCTTTCCAATTGATTAGTGAACTGGAATTTGAATTACTCTTCCGTTCTTTCTGTACACACTTTCTCTTATCTCTTTCTTCTTTTACTTTCTACGTACATATTTATTCAAGTGTGCCTTGGCTGAGCTCCAAATCGATGAACTCGGCTGAGTTCGAAATTAATCGGAAAAATGCGTACGTGATTTTTATACAAAACCGAAGACCGTTAAAGCCAAGTAAGTTTTGAATCTATTTCAAGGCCTTTAGGCAACTATGGCTCAGGCCGTATGGATGATGATGGGATGAAGAACGTGGGAAGAAACGGGAGCACCCCGAGAAAACCCACGCACACGGTGTTTGTCCACCACATAGCCCACATGGCATGAGCAGGGATCGATCCGACGACCCCTAGCACCAGAGGTGAGCGCTCTACCAACTGAGCCACAGTGGCCCAAAGCCAAGTAAGTATATTTCATCTTGAAGTCTGGTATTCCGTGAGTTACAATGACATTATTCTACTGAAAGTCAGTAACGAATTATATAGATCGTCTGGACAATCACAATACTATATACGATACTTACACTTTCACAAATATTGATCATGGTGCAATTCACACCACAATACTGGGACGAACAATTGCAGAGATAGCTGCCCTCAGTGTTTATACATGTCGCAACCTCGTCTATTTCAGCACAAGGGCTGTCAATGCATTCATTTATATCATCTTCACAGTATTCGCCAGTGAAACCTGTTTATAAAAATAAAAGCATTCTTGTATAAAGATAATAAACACTACGAAAAGATAAAGATAAAATTATTGTATGGGCGGTAACAGCACTATGGCTTACGCCCGTCCCGAAATAAACACTACGAGAAACGAGAAGTAATAATTATTGAAAAAAACAACTATAAATGTGATGTACGTCTCACTCTTAAGAAACAACTGTAGTACATCAAAGTTGAAAAAATATATAGTACATCAGTTGAGAACTGAACCTTTGCCTTAGAGTAAACGGAAGAGCACTATGAAGTTATTGTTCAATTGACTCCTTTTGAAAGAAAACCTGCAATGATGACTCTTAACTTAATATTAGAATATGCGATTCTAAAAATGAAATCAGACAGACAAGGGACTAATATGGAATGGAATGAACCAGCTGTAGACTTAACAGGGAACGATAAAGATACATACTACAAAGTAACACCAATGTGCTAGTAGAAAACTGCGAGATGGGTCTACATGTAAACGTACCGAGAACAGAACATACGATAATAAGCCGAAATACAGAGGAAAAAGGAAATAGAAATATACCAATTAAGAATGGGATCATAGAGAAAATACTTGAGAGTACATGTAACAAACAAAAACAAGGTCACGGAATAAAACGTTGCTTAGTATCGGGCAACGCATGTTGTTGTTCACTCCAGAAGCTTCTAACATTGCGACTAATATCAAGAAAATTGAAGTTTAAAATATATAGAACGCTTGTGAAAGCTTGAGTAGAATCCTCCTCACATAAATTACAAGTGTTTGAAAATAGAGTTTGGAGAAAAATATCGGGACGAAATGATTGAGGAGACTGAATAATGAAGAACTTCATAAGCTGTACGATTCACCTGATATTGTAAGAATAATAAAATGACGACGACTAAGATGGGCAGGACACGCAGTTCGGATGGGAAAAGAACGAAACTATATTCCATAGTGGTTAGGACGCCGGAGATAAAGAGGCCGTTGGGAAGACCGAGACGTCGTTCTGAAGACAACATAAGAAGGGATCTTTGAGAGGGAGATGTTCGTATTGTCTTTACCAAGATAGAATCCAACGGCGACGAACTTGAGTGTTACGTACGCATAAAGTTAGTTTGTTAATACTGCAAGTTGTTGGAAGGTTCATATGAATGATCAAATTTGAGATTAGGGAAGGTTACATGTTTCCTGGAACCAGAGAAACCTGACCATAAGATGAAGTTGAGGTTTTCGTGGAATAGCTTCAATGGTTCTTGATTATGGTCTAGAGGAGAAATGAAGGGGTCCATGAAAAGATCACCAATGCGATATGAATAGTGATTTGTTAACAGAGCATCCCTAGCAATGAAATATTTTTAGAAAATTCAAGAAAAAGGCTGTTTATACATGTTCGTATGACGAAAATTGTACTTTTAATTTTGTCAGTTTATTTACCGACTTCAGACTGATGTTCTGACTTGGAATTACAACATTTTTAAATTAATCATACAATTTAAAGTCTCACAGCCAAAATGTTGACTGATGCCCTTTGAACAATCCTCCATTCATGTAACATTATTCCTATTATTTACATACTTTAAGGAATCATGCTTACCGGTTCCATGACAATCACACTCGAAGTAATTTACATAATCTTTACACTGTCCATTATTTTTGCATGGCGGCTGTCGAGCAAGTTTACAGTCATCAATATCTTCCTCACAAAACGGACCCTGAAATCCTTCTCGACAATCACAAACTGGCTCCTAAAACAAAATAAAGAATTTAAGTGCAATAATGTAAATTTTATTGTAAATGGCAACATACTTTTTTCACAAAATGGATCCTCTTAATAGAGTACAGTGCGTCCATAAAATCTCACAAAGTCCCAAACAGATATTTAGAAAACAAAATATCACACCTGTATTATGTCGTCCAAGGAGCATTGAAAAGGCTTTTACAGGTTACATGAGTTGTTACCAGACAAGGTGAAATCTTCGAGTATATACAAAATCATATGTGAATGCAGCAAGACGTACACGGGTACGAAGTTGAATCTTAACATCAAGGTTAAAGAACACGAAAAGAATGTCAAATCCGACCAATCGTGAATTAGGCCTATCCAGACACATAAAAGAATCTAAAGAAAATACTGCTACTTCCCGTATTGTACACGGCTCGTTCACATATTGACAGAATAACCAGAGAATTGGATTATATTATCTCGAAAAAGACTTCTCTCAACACGGATACAGGTAATCTAAATAAAACTTTGTTTGACACACTCCTACACTGATCTAAAATAACATACCTCCCTCCTCCACAACCCCCCTATAGACCTAGAAAAGTTTATATTTCTTAACCACACCATCTCACTTATTTTTATATTTGTCCACACACAATATTAAGCATAAATATTCGAATTATTTCCTCGCTGGTTTTAGACATATCCATCTTAATATCCGAATGGGTGATACACATAGTCAAATAAACCAATTTGTTATTTCATCATTTATTTATTTATTATTTTGTTTAGCAAAGCTCCACATTTGATTGCCCACATACACGTACCACAAATGTATCTCGTAACGTTCTATGCTTACTTATATTCTCCTAATTTTCAAGGAATACTATAGTGCTTAAACCAGTCATCTTACATAAAAACGAAATACCAGTCTCAACGTGAGTAACCTGACGTCATACTGCAACTACAGCGTTGTAACAGATGCAGAAACTTTTATCTTCTTACTTTTACCCTATATTCAGTTCTATCTTAATTTTACTCATATAAATATTACATAAATAGAATCGAGAGTCAACTCAAGAAAGCTGGAGTTTCGCTTTGTCCTGATGCATTTCTTCTTAAATATTCCTAGGAATATCACAATGGGTGGACACTTAATTCATTTTTCGATACTGTGATTTGATGCCCCAAAGTTCGCTGATAACAATCACGTCCGCACGGTGAATGTCCATTTTACTATTACACACATTACAACATCGTAACACTAACGTCCGCGCATGCGTGTTACTTCTATTTATCTAATCCATTTCTCTACCATGTTTTGGGACGGAGGAAATAGTTTATAATTATACGTGATTCATCAACCTGCTGTTGCTCATCGTTTTCAGATTTTCCGAAGGTCAAGTTCTCACTTTGACACATTTAAATCTTTGGCCCCTATACTTTTCCTTGCCTAAGCAACACTGAATCGCGGTAACATTTAATTGTTTAGAAACAAATTCTGCACCAAATTTACGTGAGCAGTCAGAGAGGTAGTGTGGAAGAAGAACTGCTGTTCTGACGATTTGCACCTTGGCTGTGAATTTTATTTTATCTAAGGCCTTTAGGGAACTGCTGGCTCAGACCGTATGGATGATGATAAGAGTGAATGAACGAAGCAAGAGGAAACAGGAGAACCCCGAGAAAATCCCCCCACACGGTGTTTGTCCACCACAAAGCCCATATGGTATGAGCTGGCATCGAACCGAGGATCCGAAGTATCAGAGGTCGAACTGAGCCACTGCTCCTGAATGAGACTGTACATAAATTAGCAATTTCTTTCCTGTGAATCAATAGTCATATGTTCATCAAGAACTATATTCCAATTAGTAGAAAAAAGTATTATGCTCAACAAAATTGCCTAACCACGGGTAGCACTCTCTCCTCTATTTTAGCAGACAGTTATGTACAAAATTGAAATGACAATTTTGTTTGAACCTTAACTGAAATTTGTCACATACCTACGTTATGTAGACGACGTGACATATGTTTATCAAACTGACTCAGAATTAAATTTGTTGTAAAGTTTCAATTCTGGGCATGCTAACATAAAATTGAACACACAGTTGAAAAAGAAAGTAATAGTATTATCAATTTTCTGTATGGGACAATCACGAGGAAACAGACTACAATCTTCAGAAATCCTACGGCTGGTACAATTACATACACTTCAATTCCGGTCACACTTCAAATGTCTTCCTTTGAACCTACAAACTATGTTTTAAATAAGATGACTTAAAGAAAAATTAATTTCATAGTTCCTACTATTGGGTAAAGTCAATGTTACTACAGGATTTGCAATAATTAGTAATAAAATTTATTATTGACCCCGAAAACGCATCGGACCCAAATACAAATTTGTACATCAAATTACCTATCTTTCCCAAAATTGTGTAATATATATGAAAATCATTCACTAAGTTTAAAAGTTATTATGCTGACCACTTAGATTCTTCAAAAGCTTACGAAATTTCTTGAGAGTATAGTATGTTTATTGGTAAATCAACATCAAAACAAACACCAGAATCAAGAACACCTTTGAGATGACAAAACTTCCAATTATGTTTCAGGTTTATCTAAACAGTTACATGGTTCCGATCACAGTACAAAATCATCTCGCATCACTCATACATCAGATTCACATATTAACAGGATCGTTAAAAGATCTTATTTTATAATAACACGAAATCCTCTCCTATATACAGACAAAGATTACTTAGAACGTGGTTTCCTTTTTAGATACTTTATTGAAAAAAACAAAATCAATTAGAAACAACATTTTGTACCACAAAACAGTAAAACTTATCCAAAATGAAAGACTCATTTTCCAATTTACAAATATGACTACTCTGATTTCAAGCGATTACAGTCAGTCATTCATATTTACTTTCTTCTGTGCATATCCTTTCCCTCTTCCTTCTTTTCTCTTATCTTGTGCAATTATTCGAACTTAGAAAATTTTCATCGGCCATTTTCTATGAATCGTGGTGTACACACTTCAAATAAAATTAATATGTTAATATTAATATGGTGGAGTTTGTGGGTTTAATCGAATCTTGACAACAGATAATTTTCCCACCGACTTCCTGAAACATTTCACTGTCTCAAATTCCTTATCATGATCGGGTAGGCTGTTCCAAATGCGAATAGAGATAACTGTGAAGAATTTGTTAAAGAAGTTGGAGTTGTGTTGGGGGATATATAATAACTGTGTGCAAAGCTCGTCGCTCATCTAATTTTAGAAAGGATAGCTTTCGATAGAAGGTGTTAAATGGTGAGAATATATCAGGTTAAAGTTAAATCTTACACATGAATTCTGAATCCTCTGAAGGCGATGAGCCAGTTCATCGCTAATGTCGGAAAGTACTAGGTCACAGTAATCAATATGAGGGAAAACAAGTGCTTGTGCAAAGTGATTTTAACAGTTGTTGGAAGGATAATTTAACCTAGCCAGGGAGTGCAGTGACCAGAACGCTTTTCTGCAAACCTTATTAATATAATCCTTCCATTCTAGTTATCAGTCTAATGTGAGACGAAGGCTGTTTCCGTGGAGGAAAACGGAACGGTCGTGTTATTTACAGCAATATTGGGAATGAGAGTGTTTACGAACACGCGCATATTACGCAATTGTTTATGTGTGTAAATAGGTAAAGAAGCCAAACAAATGAATAACATAAACAATGGCATACGACAGACAACTCCAAACCAAAACACTAGATGGAGCGGACATCAAGAGATAGAGGGAGCTGAAATCGATAGAGGAGAAACTTGAAGGATCACCCCTTCATTCACCTATAAAACCCAGCAGCGCGGACTACTGGGTACCACTCATTCCTGGGTGGTCAGCTCCACTCCTTCTTCCGTTCTTAGTTGGCTACGTAATTGGAAAATTCATTGGTACTCAGTTGGCTACGTAATTGGTGTCATCCTGCATACTCAGTTGGGTATGTAACTGGTGTGTATTTAAACCTGAAACAAGGTCCGTACTCAGTTGGCTACGCAAACGGTGCAATCCATCATATCTAATTTCATATCAGCCAACACCCAAGAAGAAGAAGCCAACAGAAGTAATCACTGTAATTACCCGACTACGGGACACTATTTTTATTAAAGTAGTCGAAGTTATTAATTTTCACGTTTTGTAATAAAGATTGGTTGAGGGCTAAAAACCACAAATCCGTGTATACTTGCTCTACCTAAGGTACTCTGTGAGAGAACCGCAAGAACATTACGTGGTGGTAGGCGTCGCCTCCACACTAAAGGGTGGAGATATATAAAAATTGCGCAAAAAATAAAAGCACAAAGCCCAAAATACCAAAACAAAGAATTTTCGTGCGCACAATCAGAACATACGTGTCAAGTCAACAAGGACAATATTTTTACAGGCACATTGGAATAGGAACGAATGGCTAAAAGTAGGAAATTACATTTAAAGTTTTCACTTATTAGTAAATACCAGTTATAACTAGGGCAGGTAGTAGGAAAGGCAATTTTGATTCAAATTTTGACCAGAAAAAAGATAAGCGCGGTATGGCAACGCCAAATAGGCTATCTTTTAATCTCCTTCATTTAACGAAGTTCTCAGGTCATATTAACGAGGACCCAGATAGATTCTTCATGCTTCTCGAACATTTAGCGTCGTTACAGCAATGGAACGACGGGAAACGAAAGGACTTATTACCAATGCATTTGCAAGACACAGCGTCGGACTTCGTTTTCCAAATCCAGTCCCAAAATTCCGTTATATAAAGCTGAAATGGAGATAAATTCAATCCAGCAGCAGCAGGACGAAGCTATTGATTCATATTTTCTAAGGAAATTGAGAGTATAACATTTCAGAGGCCACTGAGGAACAAAAAGTACATTTTTTGTCATTAGGATTGACGAAAACTTTTCTAAAAAGTATTGCGTTAGAGAACCATACCACAGTGAAGGACCTTCAAAAGTGCTTACATGCTTTAGAATCATCCTCAGATTTATTGAAAAAAAGGGATTTTATGGAGAAATCCCAGGCGCTATTAGCTTTGGTAGATCAAAATCAGCAAAGACAGGCGGCATGGAGCTCAACATCACAACAACTAACAAGAAGATATGAAGAGGGACAAAGTTCAAACTTCCAAAATCCTAGCGTATAAAATCCACACTATCAAATGTCTTACATGCAAAATCCTAATTACCAAACTAATACAACACAAACCTTACCACCGTGGACAACACAGGAACCTATCATAGATTTCCGTAAAGGCGAACCTGAACCACCTAGTCCAGCAATACCTTACCAACTGTATCAACCTAGTTCCAGTATACGAACTTTATTACCATGACCAAAACAAGAACCATCGTACGAAGTTCCTATTTACCAAGCAAAAAATACTCAAGCCAACCAAACAAGCATCCTGTCATCCTGTACCCCCCTGGTCAAAGTCCTGTTAAACATATTTAGATACATCAGCCTATTAAGTACAACAAATTAATCCTAGTTCAAACTCAGTAAACCAATCTCAAAATAATTTGAAAAGTATTACGAACAAATTGGCCGAATTATCTCTGATGGTAATTAAAATTAATTCATGTCAAAAACAGGAATATAGAAAAAATGGAAATAAGAAATACTACAAGAAGAAGAATGGAGATAAAGGCGGGAAACAAAATTACGAGAAGAAGGATGAAAAAATCCAAAACGATCCTCGAACTGTATCCGTATGCGCGGTATGCTTTAAAAGAGAGAAGAAGAATTCTAATTCAACTCAAATCTGTTGGCACAGAGAGAAGAAGAATTCTAATTCGGAAAACTAGGTGCGGCGTCCCGAGCCCCGGATGATAACATACGCCCGTGGACGCAAACTGCAAAGGAAATGGTGAAATCTGGACTTGAAATAACAAAAAATATAAAGGAAAAGGAGTCGGTTAAACTACAACCCGAAGGATCTGCCGAACAAAAATAAACGGTTAAGTTACAAGACCAAGGATCAATCTCATTTGAATCAACAATACCTATATTTTCTAGTCAATATATGTCAACGGAAAATAGAGAATTGATAAAATATGATACTGAAGAAAATAAGTCCTTGATTCACGTAAAGGTGAATGAAGAAATTATACCAATCATCGTTGACCCAGCAAACACTACTTCCATTTGGTCGAAAAACCAAGTACCAAAGAATTGCAAATTAATTCCTCATCTAACAACAGTAAAAGGCATTGCAGGGAAACTGGTTCAAGTGAATTATATTGTTTTCATCAAATTCAAAATTGGAAATACGCTCATTATTTTCGGATAATTGAACAAAATGATCTAAATCCTCTTTTTGGTCAAGACCTGTTAAAGAGGTTACATACAAAATTAGATTTACAAAAAAACATAACATTTTATAAGAAAGACAGTTTCCAAATGACGGAAGCGGCAAGTGTATCATGTCGCAAGCTTTCATAAATCAAGTAAGCGCTGCTGACGTTTTCGTTCCAAAGCACATAATAATTCCTCCGAAGAGCTATTATTTCCTTCCTGTTCGTGTCAAGAATAGCAACAGTTAGCTTTTCTGTATGTTTACTTACTAGTCGTTACGTGACAAACACGGACTAGAATATTTATCATTAAAAATGCCAACATATGATTGTATTATTCTGGTTGTAAACCCGACATCAAAAAGAATAAATCTGAAAAAGAATACCCCAGTAGCACACACTGAAGAAACAATGGAAGAAATTTCTTATAAAATTGAAGATCTAAGAGAAAATGACCTGGATAATGTATACAAGTACAGACCAAAAGAACAAATTGAACAAACACTGAAATACACAGAGAATTTTTTTTATATATCAGCATTTGACATCAATCCAAATTTAGACTCAAAATTAAAGAATGAAATTCATAAACTCTTGTACAAGAATAGAGATACACTTGCATATTTTCCTAGCGATATAGAATATTTTGAAGGCTGTGTTCATCGTATTCGTATAGACAAAGATGCAACTTTTCATCGTCGAAGTCCACCAGTTCCGGTTGCTTTAAGGGCACAGTTGGATAAACAATTTCAGGACTTAATAGCGGCAAATATAATTCAAGAAACGCAAACTAGTGAATATGCATCCCCTATGTTACTGGTTCGCAAGCCGAATTCAAAGGAATTTCGCATTGTTCTAAATCTCCAGGACTGCAATACTTATACTAAATACTTAGTTATACCATTTGAGTCCACCGGAGACGTTCTTAATAGTATTCATGAAAAGAATCTGATTTCAACTTTAGATATACAGTATATGCGTCATATTTTCAAATTCGGCTTCATCCAAACAGTTGGAAGTATATGTATTTTGAAGTTCCGCATACGAGAAAGACCTATATGTTCAAAAAATGCACGATGGGCCATTCTACAAGTAGCCAAAGTTTGTCTATAGTAACAAGGATGCTATTACAAGGTCTACCGAAATCAATAACCGCATTTGCAAATGATTTGGTACTCAGTGATTATAACAATAGACAACATTTAGAATCACTTGATCAGCTTCTAAAAAGATTAAGAAAACATAATTTCAGGCCAACACCTAGAAAATGTCATTTGTTTTACTCAGAGCTAAATGTACTCGGATTTAAGGTCCGCGGACAAAAAATTGCAATATCACAGAAAATAGCTAACAAAATTCGAAAATTTGAACATCCTCGAACCATACTTCAACTTAAGTCCTTTCTTGGCCTAATTTCGTTTATAAGGCACCATGTAAATCGGTTCACCGAAAAAGTCGAAAAAATGTTTGTTCAACTGAAGGAAGATACTTTGAATGCTCTGACTTACATCAGTTTAACGGTAAGCACGAAATTAGGGTGTATGCAGACGCTTCTAATATCCAAAACGGGGCCATATTAACGATATATGACCCCAAAGCAGAGCAGGAAAAAGTTGTATCTAACTGCTTCAGAAGACTATCCAAGGTAGAAAAAAATGAGAACGTGGTCTTAAGAATTAGCAGCTCTTTTCTACGTATTACGAAAATACAAATACTACCTTATGGGAAGACATTTTACTTTATTTTCGGACAGTCGTTGCTTAACGAATTTACAAAACCAGCAGGATAAGGCCGGAAAATCTGAGCGTATTCGGCTATTCCTCGGCGATTTCAAATTCGAAGTAAGACACAGCGCCGGGAGACTCCAACCTGCTGATATTATATCCAGATTGGAACAAGAGACAGATATCGAGAAAGAAGAAGACGAAGAAAAAGAAATGAGAAACGTAGCTAATAGATTGACAACTACAGATTTAATACACACTTCTGAACAAGATATGTTTTTTCGCTCTAACTCATTAGATGAAAGCTTTTGTGTTCAAAATCATTTTTCAACAGAAACTTTAATAAAGGAACAACAAGCTGATTCATTCTTTTCTGATGTCATAGATGCACTTCACGGAGTTGAACATGTGAAACCATCTGCCATAAGAGCCTCTAAACTCTACACTGTTAAAGATAATATTCTCTATCGTGTACAGCGAAAACCTCGTCATGGATAAATATACCTCCTATGTATACCGCAAACATTGACAAAGAAATTATTGGAGGATACTTTGGTGTAAACAAGATGTATAGACTGTTTACA
This sequence comes from Lepisma saccharinum, assembly GCA_022664845.1. Classification (NCBI taxonomy): domain Eukaryota; kingdom Metazoa; phylum Arthropoda; class Insecta; order Zygentoma; family Lepismatidae; genus Lepisma; species Lepisma saccharinum. The sequence goes on along the minus strand of JAGDQP010017891.1, from coordinate 7,342 downwards.
AAGATATTTCTTTCCGAAAATGAAAGCTTACCTTGGATACACGACAAAACGGTGTTCTTTGTGTCAGTCTCTCAAAAAACAACCACGGAAAAAACAGAGCAAACTACATCATCCTATAGGGAAAATAAGCGTACAGATGGCATATGATACTCTGGGACCAATTCCGTATCATAATAAAAAAAACTCTATGTGCATGTTGGTATAGAATGCGCAACAAATCACATGACCGCAAGAATAGCAGATAACATTAGCACAGAATCAGTAGTTTTTAGAAGACGACTTGTTTATGAGATATGGACCGCCAAAATTTCTTTTGCTGGACCTTCACCCAGTTAATACAAGTTCTGCAGTCAAAGATCTGGCTAAGAAATATAACATCGAACTAAAATACAGTCCCGCCTATAACCATAATAGAAAAGTAAAAATGGAACAAACAATCAAAGTACTGCAAGATATCTTGAAATTTAATGTACAGGCCAGAATGTAATGAACAACTGGCCAGAAAAAACTCCAGAAAGCGGTCTACGCATACAATACCTTCCCTCAAGTGAACTCTCAGGAATCACCGTTGTTTTTGCTCTGTGGACATAACCCGAGAACTGCAGCCGACTATACTTTCAACGTGACTCCCCATACTCAAGTACCAAGAGAAGAATTGCCCAAAATACGGGCAGAAGCGGCCGTCCACGTGTTATAACACCATTTAAAACAGAAAAAATATTCTGACAAAAAACATTCCCAGTCGAATCGACAGTCAAAATATTTTTTCCCAATAGGAAGAAAGGTCAACCTCAACCATGGACCTCAAAATTCGTGAGTCCTTGTACGGTACTAGAGAAACTGAATAATAATTTATATTTAATACGGTTTCCTGAAGGTTTTAGAAGAACCTTTCAAGAAGTTTCAGTCGACCGAATACGACCATATTAAAATGAACACCAACCGTAAGCTATACCGCTTTACACATAACAGTTAATTCAATATATAATAAGCTTACACAACCTTTTCACTGTGAGAGGAGTAAAAAAAAACAGGAGTTTTTTTTTCATCATTACAGGCAAATATAATATCTTACGAGATAACTATTTACTTTCGCTTTAACCCATTAGATGGAAATAGTAGACGGGAGAAAAACTGAAGAAGCACAACAACGCCAACTACCGGTATCCTACGATACTACATGTTCACATAAAGGAGTCCCAGGCAAAACATTAATATACAGGGCGTTCGAGGTAAATCCGGTATGTGTATAGGTTGTAGTGTTGGGGAAACAGATAAGGCTACCTTGGGTCGGGGCGCCCTCTCCGTTCGCTCGGTCATCGAGGCGTCATTGTGCATTCGACGGCTGGCGAGCACAGAACGATGAGCCGGGAATACGATCGTCGGGC
>JAGDQP010017890.1:0-37630 GCA_022664845.1 Lepisma saccharinum | reverse complement strand
ACAAGACAATTAATTTCAGTTTGGTCAAACCGTCGTTAACGCTTTTAAAACATCGTATTACATTCACAATTAAATAAAGCATAATTTATTTAGCTTTCTCCTGTATTATATTCGTAAGGAGAAACAGGTTTTGAGAAAGACATACGGGAGACTGCATAATGAAGATCTTTACAAATTGTACGATTCATCCGATGTTGTAAGGCCTGATTGGAAAGGCGTAAATGTAGACTAGAAAGTGTCCCAACCGTTCGAATTTAATGGTCTACCCTGAAAGCTTAAAACCCCTTATTGCAATCCAGATTGATGTTTTAGCCTACGAATAATTTAGACTAAGTTTAAACACCGTCTCTGCAGTCGGTTCTAAGAATAATAAAATCACAGTTGTCTAAACATGACAGGATAAAACGAAGGTTTGTAAAATTGGAGGAAAGGAGGCCATCGGGAAGACCGAGACATCGTTGGGATGACAATAATAGAATAGATCTTTGACAAGTGGATGTTTGTGCTGAAAACTAAAGTGATCTTGCCGGGATAGAATCCAATGGCGAACGTTTGTTACTACGGCGATGAACTTGCGAGTTCCATAAACCATAGAGTTAGTTAGTTAATTTTTAAACTTGTTCCTCATGGTTGCTACATACTTTCGAAACATCTTAATCGTTCAAATTTTTTAAACAACTTCGAATTTCTAGCGAAATTCTGTTGCATCTCAAGATAGATAAAATACTTCAATAACAATTTTTGCTTTCTTTTAATAAAAAAGTCTAAGATCTCTCCCGTCACACGAATCACATTTTCTGTGTTTCAATAAAGAGAAAACCGCAGCAGCGGTCCCCCACATTATTTTATGTAATGTTACATTACTGCATACTTTTCAAAAGTACCCAAGAAAGAGAGATTCTGCCAGGATTTTCAGTTTTAGGAATGTCGAGACAAAATTGGGAGTGCGTAAGTGAAGTTTTGCACGGTTTCTTTCGATTTTCGGCCACAATTTTAAAATTAAAGTAATGAACATTGCAAAAGCAATGTGAACTCCTAAGTACTTGTAAATTTAGAGTCCGAATGTCCACCAGCCTTTCCTAATATCTTAGTTTAAATTTAAGAGCTCCTGTTCACAGCCATCCTGACTGAGGTTTTGCAGAATTCTTTTTATTACTCGCAGTAAATGCGGGGATGGTAGCTTCTATTTAGGCCGATCTCTGTCCGTACGATAAAGTCGCGGATTAATTTTAAAAAAAGTGCAGCCATCCATCCTGAAGTCAGGCAAATATCGGAATGCCACTTGAAGCAAAATATATAATCGAGTCAGCTAAAGTCATGATTGAATTAAAGTCAAAAGCTTATTTGTCTTAAAAGTTTTGGAAATTGTTATTTTCATACTAAAACACTGTAACTTTGGATAATTCTTTAAGTACTTTCAAACATAACATATAAAATATGTAATAAGAAAAGTTATCAATTACGAAATTTAAAAGAAGTACGAAAACTTACCTGGAAATTGCTATGAGCTTCAGGCTGTAACTTGATGTAATGCCATAAGAAATACTTGGTCAAAATATACACGAATATCAAATATTGAACACGAGTACAAAACTAGTAGAACACTAAGTGATATGCCAAAATTATAACATAAAACTTTTATCAACTCCGTAGAAGCTAGAAAATTGAATGCCAACCAATAAAATTACTTGTGAATTAGACCGGATTGGTTAGAAAATTTCTTTTATTTTCCGACTATCGACTGCATAGGCAGATGCAACTAAGAGTACAGAGTTATAGCATGCACAATAATATCAAAATTGAAATGAATGGCTGAATTGAAGTCTGGTAAATGTGTTACTGTATATTTCAAGATCAATAGTCAGTTTAGATTCAGTTTCAGAATAACATATGGCAGCAAAATAGCTCGTCTTTCAGTTCTAAAGGACAGAAGACAAAAATGTATGCATCATGTTGACTCAATTTTATTGTATATGTAACTCTTAAGCCCAGGTCATTCATTCATTCTTCTCTGTGTCTGTCCCCCAATTCATTGTTAAAGCATCCCTCTTACCTGGCGCGCGTGCCTGCTCCAAATCAACTGAGAAAAAAAAAAGAAAAAAGAGAACAAATGTGTTGATTTTCTAATACTATTGTTCTGTTCATCCTGCAAAGATTCGCGGAACAGAACCCCTAGTTTTGAATTCTTTCTCAATCGCAACAAAAAGAAAGCGTGTGTTTCCATTTTAAACTGCCAAATGCATTACAATTAACCATCTGTTGGAGAAAATTAAAGAGAGCGTTACTTTCCAAGTTTACAATACAAGAATTGCAGGAGCGTATGTATCTCTCACAATTGGATCCCTTACTTTTGACGAAGGGGAAAGAGACGACTGCCGTTCTAAATTATACCAAAGTATTGTAGCAGAGAAAACTATAGTGAAATACCATCTGCTGATCACTGTTGTGTTTCCACTAACAGAAGAAATACAGTTCTATCAGATGTATTGAACAAAAAAAAAATATCTATAGTTTAAACTAATATTTAAGCTCATTCACACAAAATTCAATGAACCCTCCTAACTTCCACCTTTCTTGAATGTGATACAAAAGTGAATTAAATCTGGTTTCAATACAGAAAAAGAGGAACAATCGAGTCAATATTTCAATGTGTTCGTACAAAAGTTACTCGTTAACGAAAAAAAGGTTTGCATTGTGGAAATAACTTCAGAGGCTAGTTAAATAAGCTTGCATTGTAGACTAAATAACGTCGTAGAACGAAACAGGGGGAAAACACAGCTGAAAGTTAGTCCCATAAGAATAACCAATAGGTAGATTATCCCCCCCCCCTCTACTATACACGTCCAATCTTCTACTTACAAATAGGCTTACTTTAATAGACTTGCTTCATTATCACCACAATCAACCGTCAAATTATTTTAGTAAGGAAATATTTTGTGTTTACAACTACCAGCTAAACTAACTAACTAACTAACTCTATGGCTTATGGAACTCGCAAGTTCATCGCCGCAGTAACAAACGTTCGCCATTGGATTCTATCCTGGGCAGTATCAAGCCAGTTTTCATCACGAACACCTACTTCTCGAAGATCTCTTCTAATATTGTCCTCCCAACGACGTCTCGGTCTTCCCAATGGCCTCTTTCCATCGGGCCTTCCAACCAGGATAGAATATAATCTTCGTTTTTCCTCCATCCGAGCTACATGCCCTGTTTACAACTACCAGCGCTATATGTATTTACTGAACACAAACTTTTTAACTCTTTGTTTAAAATGAGAAGTGTAAAATTTCTTTGGTAAAGATTAAACACAAACAATTCCGTACATTCTTCTCCTGAGAATGCAAACATTAGACAATAAGAATGTAGGAAAATAACATCAGGCAGTCAAACAAATCACTCAAAAGTAAATTTCACTTAGATGCAACAACTTCTCACAGGGTGTTTTTACCAGGAAGTGAGCTTGCCTTTTAAGCTCAGAACTCGATTTATTTCTGAGCGAAACTCACGCTAAAACTCACGTTTTAAAAACAGTTCGCTCAATTCAAAACTCAACAAATTTGAGTGCACTCACACCCTGTAAAAACTCCATTGATCATTTTGGAAGAGTGGAGTGAATGCTTGAACTCGAACTCGTAGAGAATGAGATCAAGGCCAAACTAGTCCCGTCCTTCTAGTGAAACCTGCAGTAAAAGGATTTAAATCAAGAATAAGACAAACAAACCGATTGACAAATCAGGGGGACGGGTCTTCCCAGATAAACAAAACTATGTAGAGAGAGACTTTTTCTTAGTTCTAATATTCTGGTTATATGTTGGTAAAAAAGTAAAAAATGGAGAAGGTTATTGTGGAAATTTCCGCTATTTTAGTAACATACCGTAGATTCATTTCTTAGAGACACTGGCGACTTCTGTCTGCAACAAGATGAACAAGAGAAAGGAAAGTGCGGTAGTGAATAGTTCAGAAAAAAATCGCAAACAAACAAATAGTTATTTAAGAGTAAAAGAAGCTGTCTAAATGATGCACAGTTAACAAAATAACTTGTAAAAAAGTGTATTGTTTCCACAAGCACTATTGAGAAGTTAAATTTTAATTTGACGATATCTCAGCAGAACAACAACGAAGGACACAAAAGGTAAATGAAAGTTTTTGAATTGTGCAGTCACAAAATAATGTCTGTTTGTACTGACGATGTAATGGTTACAAAGGTTTTGGAGACAAAATTGTATCACTAGGAACGAACTCAAGAGCAGCAGATGTGACGGAGCCTATCGTGACACTTTGAAAAAATTTAAGGAAAGAAAACCTCGCTAACTAGCAACAACAATAATGAATGATTCACATAACATTGCCTAGACCTCAGCCTAAATGATCAGAGACAATTTTCTACCATGTTTATTTTGTCTACGTTCACTGATTTCTATCAAATTTGTGTATCACGATATACTTTTGATAGTACGCTTTGTGATCAGAAGTATCCAGACACCCAGCTGACATGTTTGGGCAGCCCTTCATCGGGAACACTGGTATTCAATACGGTGTTGGTCTTGACGACAGCCTGCACTCTCGTAGACATATTTTTAATTGTGTGGCGGAAAGTTTCCTGGGGAATGCCAGTAGATTTCTCCCGAAGCGCTGAAATGAGAAGAGGTATCGATGTGGGTCGGTGTAGTCTGGCACAAAACATACCAGAGATATTCTATCGGATTCAAATCAGGACTCTGCGCAGGCCAATCCATTAGTGGGACGTTGTTGTCGTCAAACCACTCCCAGAATCCGTGCAGTATGCATGAATTCTCGGTCGTGTTGAAAGACACAAGGGTCATTAACGAACTGTTCTTCGATGGTAGGCAGCAGGAAAGTGCTTAAAATGTCAACGTAACCTTCTGTCGTGACATTGCTACGTAAAGCAACAAGGTGACCAAGCCACCTTCAGGATAAACATGGTCACACTGCAACCCCACCACCAGCGAATTTGAAAGTCGGCACTATGCACATACAGGCGTTGTCGTGAGCCTTGTTTAAGCAGAAAAATTACAGATGTATACAAGTAAAATTAGACCCATGAATAGGACCTGACATAATTTTTATGAAATGAAAGTCAGAGTTATATCAGTTTTATGACAATCTAAATGACTAAAAAATCCAGAGGTGCAAAAAGTATGCAGAAAGGAAGATAAGAAAGAACACTAGATAAACATATCGTATTTGGAATGTATTAAATCTAATTTATAGAAATCATGGTACACTTTTATTTAATTCGTGCACATACTAAAGTAAATTTATAAGATGAAATTCGAACATATTTTTACGAATTAAAATCAAAGAAAACAACACTATTTAGCGCATAGTAGACACATATTCCATTCCAGAACATGCCAAATATTTACAGCAAACGACTACCTTTATACTTGATGCGTAAGAAACAGTAATACATAATAGATAATTAACACATACATCTGTTAGTCGTGTGTGATTTTATTTTCAGTTAAAGCAGAGAATAATGAGGCGATAATGATGATATATCCTTTTCTGCTCTCCTATCTCAATTGCACAGTGCTGCATCTGGTTTCGTGTGCCAGATCTTTGTAGAGAAAAGGAAGATGACTGACACTGAGGTATGTATGGTAAAGGTATGACAATGGCAGGTATAATTATCCTATTTAATTGCAGGCACGCTAGCTAACTACAAAAAATTGGTAATATTATTGTAGATTCTATTTATAAGAATAACAATAGAGTGCGCATCGAGCTTCATTGAAACTACTTTACCCTCCACTTGATTCTTCCTCTAAATAAGTCACGTTAGTACATTATATTTATATAATTTTATTATTTAAAAGCTTACTGCGTATTTTTAATAGTGCTTATATTTAATGCAGTAGTTTTATACGTACTCTTCACCTGTTCTAAATACTTTCCTTAAAATTTAGGTCATATAATGTTCCAGAATGTTTTTTCTCATGTCCTCAACTTGGAAAAAAGTTCGTTTATGGTTGAAAGAGCAAATTATCTCGTGACGGTGATAGATATATCTATCTAACTTTATCAGTAACATATGAATATAATCTTCATAATACGTCAAAGAGCTATTTAAAATGGCTCTTTTCAAATTTTATTCAAATTGAAACTAATCTTAATTTTGAGAAATCAAGTTACTGGTCTTAGAACATGCCTTTGTTCCAACATACTTTAAACTAATTCCAAATTAGCACTAAACAATGTTTCTGTATTCTCAGACATCGTAGAGCCTATTAATATTTAGGCCTATGGTATATTTCGGTTGCTTTGCTGAAGATGTATGAAACTGCTATTTCAGACTTGACAGGGAACTGTTCATACATTTTACAACTTTATTCATTAAGTAGAAAGTTGTGAGTGTTCAGATTTACGTATAGTATTATTTTAGTAATATGAAAACTGGAAATACAATTGATTAAGAATCGGCGACATTGATTAATTCATAAGTATGTTTATTCCCGTAACAGATCATAAGGCTGGACTTTACATACTCTTCCCCCGGATCGTTCAAAACAGTTAAGGTTAGGTTAGGTCAGATTCGATTGGGTTAGGATAGGTTATATTAGTTTAAGTAATCTTTACTTGGGCTTGACGTGCCTCTAGTCCTTCCAAATCAGATCCTAAATAATATACTGAACATAGTGATTTCTCTTCCGGTGGAGTATCCAAAGAGCATCCAAATAAAGTATTAGTCTCTTTGGTATATGTTCATTAACATGCTCTACGATTGTTGATTGAAATCTGTTGAACATCATGCGTTGTTTAAAAATAGTAAAACCGATGACAAAAAGGTCACTAAAAGTCAAATTTATAGAACTAAGAATAATAGTGATGTAACTAACCTACATGCGTAACGTCAAAATGTTAATTGAAGTTGAAATGTGGTTTGCACTTAATTTTTTTTTTTGAAAGTAAAAGAAAATCAGAAGTCGTCAAATTTAGGCTTAAAGACACACGCACACACATTATAGTCGCCAATTCTCAAACCTGTGGACGTAGATTAAGAAAACTATTATATAATCTATATAAAACTATTATACAGATATAACCGCGGTAATACAATTTCAATAACAACGTAAATTGATTGTTAAGACCTTCAATTTTCCCAAAACAAAGTAGGTGCACAAGAATGTAAATTCAACATGGGTGCTTGTAGGAACTATGTAGTGTTTTAACAATTGTATGAATTATATTGCTATAATTAAAAGGAAGGTAAATTTGTGGAAAAACTTAAAGAAATGAATACTTGCTGGAGCCTGGTTCAAATTATCTAAGAAATGAATACTTGCTGGAGTCTGGTTCAAATTATCTAATTACAGGAGGGTCGCGTTAATCCGAATAGGCCTATTTGTTTGTTCTAGCTGTTCGGATTATTGAATTGTTCGGATTACCGAGGAATACTAAAAACGCCACAAATACTGTATAACCCAATAGGCCCAATATAAAGGATTGAGAGTTCAGTACACTGGAATACAGTACAGGCACACGTATAACAATCGCACCTCCGCTCCTCCACACAGCAGAAAGTGAATTAAACTGACTCACTGATTGTCAGTTGTTTTAACAACAAGTCCTAACAAGATATGAAGGTTGCCTGAAGGTCGTTCGGACTACCGCGGGCTTCGGATTAACGCGACCTTCCTGGACTATAATCATTCTGCGAAGCTTGGAAAGAAACTAGAGCAGAGTCCTCTGTAGGAAGTTCCTAGCATGAAGCGCAACAAATTGATAGTTTCAGCATAACGAGTAGTCGCTGGTTTAAGTATGAATAGGAAGGGCTAGTGTAGGCTAGGCTAAGGTTTGCTACAGTGTTTGATTTTTTTCTAAAAAAGAACGTAAGTCAACCGAGTTTATTTTACACATGCATTGGGTCGTCCGGGTTGGAGTTACTGGTCTCCTACAAGGCGCCTCCCCAGGTGGTGCTGACCAGATATGGTGGGTGTCGGAAATATTCTGAGGCAGACCAAAACCAGTACTGCTGTCTTGCAGTTAGTAGAAGGATCTACAAAGACTAGGTGAAGATAACCCCCGAACAAAAATATCATGGTGAAGGGAAGTAGCTTCACAATTACCACCCTGAGGCTGAAGATGAATAACATCGGCAAGGCTCAGAGATGGATAGAGGACGACATCTTGAATGTCTGCCTTTACTGCGAGTTCGTAGAGCTGACAACTCTACAACGCTAAAACATGTCAAGAAATAGTAACAGACGATTCATGGATTCTCCTGGGGTAAAATATTCCGGAAGTAATCATTCGGATCTCCGAGCGGGGACTTCTTCAGGGGGCTCCAAGAACAGGATTAAGAAAGACCTTAGAATAGGAACGTGGAACGTACGAACGTTACACCAAACGGGCGCTGTTCAGGTGGCGGTACGCGAGACCGAGAAGAACGAGCTAGACATATTAGCGATACAAGAAGTTCGAGGGGGGGGGGGGTTGGCATTCCCAGGGCAAGTACACTTTCTACTACGGGGGAACACAGTCTCACGACTTCTGAACAGGATTCCTCATTAAGAACAGTATCCTTCAAGCGGTTCAGAATATAGAGTTCGTAAACGAAAGACTATCGTACGTCACGATACGTACTCGATGGGGTAACACGGTTTTAATAAATGTCTATGCTCCGACAGAGGTGGCTAATGATAACGACAAAGATATATTCTACGATGAGCTAGAAAGGCTGTTTGCCCGATAAAGTATAATTCAAAATTGTGTTAGGTGATTTCAACGCAAAGGTAGGGAGGGAAGAAAAATATAGACCTACTATACAGCCTATGTATAGTAGTAAAAATATAGACCTATACTATATAATACAGCCTTCACGAAAAGACTAACAACAATGGAGAAGAACTGATAACCTTCGCAATTTCGAGAAACTTACTGGTAAAGAGTACGTACTTTGCAAACAAAGACATGCACAAATACACATGGGTATCTCCAGACGGCAAAACTCTCAACCAGGTCGATCACGTTAGTAGACAGACGAAGACACAGGGGCGCCGATCCCGGGGGGCTTTGGGGGCCCTGGCCCCCCAAAGTTGAAGTTGACCCCCCCAAATGATAAGGTGAAGTCGGTTCTCCCATTTCCACAGTAAGAACATGGTCATTCGTTTTCCCCTTCTACTAAGCTTATCTCCCTTTGGAAAATCTATTTCATTGATAAATTCCTCCCTGAAACTTGTGTGCTACAGTACTTACATCACGTATAATACCCCTCTCCTGGCTAAAGGAGTTAATTCGTGCATTGCTTGTGTTGTTTCTAGAGTTTCGTGCATAACGTAGATAAAGACCATTTAGTAAGAAAGAGAAAAATAAAAGAAAAAAATGAAAATGTATTTTCTGTCGTTTAACGCTTGGAACGCCAAGATCGGGTCATAAATGACCCATACAGTCTAAATATTATTTTTGTCCATTAGTCATTAAATGGAAGAGTGAAATTCTGTGTACTCCGCACACTGTCAGCAATGTAATCGCTTGATTTGTAAGAATCAGAATACAACAGATACGGTGTGCTTTACATGTGAGAATGAAACAGAAAGGTAGTTTCATTCTGATAGTTTTATATGTCGTACTTTATATGGGTAAATAAGTAAGAGACTCATGGAACCTTTATTTTTGTGCAGCCATGAAAATGGTTGCAAGGGTAATATGCTGTATTAGTTTTTTCTGTATGTTTCATTATTTTGTAGTATCTACTTGAAAAAATAAAATACAATAAATAAATACCATACAATGCAATAAATACTGTTTGCCGTTAATACCGTAATTTTGAGTTTCTAATACAACTTATAGATAGGGAAACTATATACAGCGGGGGGAAGGGGGGAGAGGTATTTGGACAAGTTTGACAAAGAGGAAATCAGACTGTCACACGTAAAACATGTACCATTTCGAAATATCTGGCTCTTTCATGATAATTTGGATACCTTAGATAGAATACTTAAGAAATAACTATACCACTCGATACAACTGGAAGGTAACAGACAACGAAAGAGTGACGACTACGTAGATACATTCATCGCAGAAAGAAGTATTTAGACAACCCAATACTACTCTCGAAATAAATGTTCTAGGTATTCTTTTGTGTACAAGAGCAGTCTACTTAGTGTATTGAAGCAATCCACACGGTGTCAGGCAAGCCAAGCTTGTTGGAAAGTAATGCTTTACCGTTGGATACAGCATAAAGCAACGTAAACAGAGCAATTATTGCGGAATAGAATCAGTTCTGGCCAACCAAGAAAACTAACTGCCCGGAATGAAACTTACGTTCTTCATTCTGTGAACAATACTCAAAGAATTAGTGCTAAAGATTTGGCTACTTCACTCGCCTAGAATATGTAAGTTAATGTTAGTAATTCATTGAACAACTCAAAATTCTTTGAAACAATTGGGATTTTGAAGATGTGTATCCAGAGTATGAATACTGGCCACTCTATTAGTAATTACACAACCCCAAATCTTAACAGACCCTCCAACATTTTTATCAATTAAAACAATGTTCTGCTTTCTGAAAGCTCCATTCTTCTTTCGCCATCACTACAATACAAGTTTATCTTAGTCTCATCCTAGAAAAACAATAAACTTTTTCCAAAATTCCAGGCACTCATATTGATATTTCTTGGAAAATTAGAACTTCTTTCTGCTTTCTTCTGATGTTTTGTTTCTGATTACTCATCTTCTGAATCCCAATTTTTTTGTTCACATCTACACATCTGTAACATTAACTTGCATATTCTAGGCAAGTGAAGTAACCAAATCTTTAACACTAATTCTTTGAGTTTTGTTCACAGAATGAAGAATGTAGGCTTCATTCCGGGCAGTGGGTTTCCTTAGTTGATCAGAACGAATCCCCAATAATACTCTGTTTTATGTTTCTTTATGATGTATCTAACGGTAGAGCATGGCTTTCCAACAAGCTTGGCTTTGTCTCAATGCCTCAGTTAATGTGAACAGTTCCAATGTTGTTCAACTCAATTTGTTCCCCATGCTGCTTCTTTATGCCTGACACGGTGTGGATTGTTTCAATACACCACGCAGAGTGCTCTTGAACACTAAAGAATTCCTAGAACATTTATTTCGAGAGTAGTATGGGGTTGTCCAAATACATTTTTTGCCATGAATTTACGCCGTTATCACTCTTTTGTTGCCTGTTAATTTGCAGGTGTATCGAGTACTAGTTATTTCTATACCATTCTATCTAAGGTATCCAAATTATCATAAACATTCAAGAGATTTCGAAATGGACCCCTTTTTGCGTGTGATGAGTCTGCTTTTCCTCTTTGTTGAACTTGTCCAAATATTTTTGTTCTCACTGTAGGTGAGACAGAAGCCTCTTGAACCATGCCTGTCGAGATCGAGAACCGTGAATAATAATAATAAAAAAAAAATTGTCCAATAAAGCAGTAGCGCGGTGGAAGGGTGAGCCGGACAGAAAGAGAACCACATTTGGGAAAGCTGGATAACTCCTTTGCATAGACTAAAATTAGTTCATGTTATGTCCTAAGTTAATTTTCTAGTAACAGCAGAAACTCTGTTCTTATTAGTTAGAACATAATATGCTTTAGTGAATCTTTTTAACGTTATACAAACATTGTTAAAGGCTGTAATAGCTGGACCTGAGGAAGCCTTCATAATGACTATATGTATATGTGATATTTTTTTATGAATATACAATATTTAGCAAATTCTGAATAGGTTTTGTTATCATATATGCCTTCTTAGACCCTCACCTGGAAAAAAATCTGAATGGGCCCCCCCAAAGTTACAGAGAAATCGGCGCCCTTGCGAAGACACACCAATATAATGGATGTTAGGTCGTACAGAGGAGCGGAAGGTGACACCGACCATCAATCAGTGATCACAAAAGTAAGGGAAAAGTTATGCATCGCGAACAGAGAAAGCAAGGGGTCAAAACAATTAAAATTCGAAGTTAAACGATTAAATAATCCGAGCATAAAAGCAGATTACCAACTCGAACTCTCAAATAGGTTCGAAATCTTAGCCGGCTCGAGTAATAATAATGATGATAATAATAATGAAATTGATGTAAGTAAGATGTGGGAGGCAATTCGTGAAACAGTTAAGAGCGTAGCGAAGGAACATGTAGGCGAGAAGAAATGGTGAGAGGAAAAAGATGAAAACGAGAATTAAAATGGCTGATGAGATGATCAGTCTTTGTGCAATGACTGCTGTCTCAAGCTAACTTGAACCCTCCGACAATTAAAATTTGCCGTCAGTCTCAATTTGGTAGTACACGTGTCTGTCTCACATGTGCGTATGCAACACTGGGTCCTAGCTAGCACGCTAACCATCTAAAGTTAAGCTATTTCGGGATTAGTTTTTTCGCTTCTTGCTAGTCTCCGGTTAGCCGAGCTGTTAAGCCTAGAAACAACATAATAAAATTTGGTTAAAAAATATCTTCAAAATTATGGCCGCTAGTGTGTAATTATATATAGTACCGACCTCAATGGGAAGATTTTTCTACGAAATCTACCTAAAAAGTGTATAACTATAAACTTCTACTTCTAAAAGAGAAACGCACTATAAGTGAAAATAGAAACACTTCTTAAAACCTTTTTCTCATTTTCGATTTATTTTTGTATGAGAGCGGCGCGAAATGAATACTACAACAGGCAATTAAAATTCACTAACCTACATTACGTAGCAAGATACAAGTAGGAGTTGTTTTAGTTAGAAATTTGTTTCTGAACTCTCGCAAAAAATCGAAATAATAAAAAAAAAAGTATTTTTCTTCACATTTCAGTGTGTTTCTATGTCGGCTTAACTTGTATTTTTAAATAGTTTTTCTTAATTACCTTAATATTCTCATAATCAGAGGGACAATTGCCTCCCTGCCCTCCTAAATGACACATATGTTTCTAACATTTCTAGCCACTTGGAGGCTGTTTTGTGAGACATTATTTTAGGGGTTTATGTCCTTTAGTAGAAGGTCTTTGACTGCAATATTTGCTCCATTTTGCCAAAAAGTGGCATTATTTATTTTTCTTTTTAGATTCGTCAAACTTTTATGCTTCTATCTCGAAATTGGTGATATCTAAAAATCTTCACTGACAATCCACGCCGGACCTGTAAATTGCGAAGGGCCACCAAGGTAGGACTTCTGGCCATCTTAGGCCACTTTCGTTCTTAGAATTTAATGATTAATGAAGGCGTGTGAAGTAATTAGTTAGGAATTGGTGAATCGGACTCTGCAGCTGGACAAAACGACCCACACCAACCAAGTAGGCAGAAAATCCGCCATGAGGCGCTCAAACCAGGCTAAAATTTTGATAGTATTTGTAGTATAGAGTCAAGAACCATATAAACTGGAAGTGCACAGGAAGTGTATATGAGATGAAATTGTAGTGGAAGTTAAATTCATTATATAATTTATATGCGTTATATGTGTACACAGGATTTTCTTATAATTTAGATAACATATTTTGTTCGTTGTTTATTATTACTAGTTATTGAAGTCTATTGTCTAAATTGTGTAGTATAAAAATCAGCTTGATTTGTGAGTATTTTAGAAATGTTTGATGGGATATCGAACTGTAGTGCCATTTCTTCGCTTTTTGTTGAAGTGAATTGAGTTTGTGCTCGTAATATCCGTGAATTTGATTCAAGTTGTATGTTGAGTTGTTAAAAGAGATGTCCCCTGTATTTTCATGTAGTTCCTGTAGACTAATTTGGTGACGTAGAATTTTAAAATTCAGATGTGTAGGAAAGTTGATTTTTGCAACCTTTTTGTCCTTAATAGAGTCCTTATATCTTCTGCTTTATTCCAGGTAATTGATCATTGATATGCAGGTTACGTTCCTATATAGTTCATCCTTGACCGTCTTCCACATTCTTCGTGAGACCCTCAGCCAGTACCTTTCAAAACGCTCGAAGGGATCTAAATTGATATTTGAATTCAGTAACTAATGTCCGTAAGTTAGAATAGGTCTAAGAATGGTGAGGTAGATTCTAGTTTTGAGTTTGAAAGAAGTGTTTGATAAGAATAAATTTGAGGGCCGAAAGTGCTTGTAATCCTTTTTTTCTTTTATCCAAAATATGTGATCTAAAGTTTAATCTTTGGTCTAGGGTAACACCTAGGTATTTATCAGTTTTGGGTGGTTTTATATTTGTTCTGTTAATACATATTGTCTGCGTTTTGTCCCTTCTTGTTCCTCTGCCAGATGGATAAAATATAATAAATTGTGTTTTATTTGCATTTAGCTCCAATTTCCAATCCTTACACCATTTGGATTGGTGAATGTTGACTTCAGTGTTAGGAAGTCTATTGCTAATGATTTTATCAAAAGTGAGAGTATTGAGGAAGTCATATTTTAGTATGATTGTATAGTTTACTTCATCAGCTTCTCTTGGAAAACGGTTTTGTTGAATGTTTTGATTTCCTTGAGGAATGTCACCTGCTGTATTTTTTACATTGGTGTTTGTGGTTAGTTGTTTTGACAGTAAATCATTGTTTGTATTTGTAGGTGAATTTTGTTCTTTGTTTGGTGAGTGACTTTTAGCTGGTTCTGATTCAAAAATCACTGAAGTTGTGTTTTCATTATTTAAGTTTGCTGATTGTAAATTTCTGCTTTGATTTTAGTCACTGGGATAGTCATTATCCTTTTGTTTTGCAGTTTGAGTATCTGAGCTGTGATTCTTTGGTTCCTTTGGAGGAGTGTTAACTGCATAGATTTAATGCAGAAGGAGTAGGACAGTGGGAGAAGGATATTTGACTACCAGGCGAGATGGGCTCACTGTATTCTGAGCTTTCTTTCGAGATAGATGATCTTGGCGAGACGCTAAAATCTTCTGAACAAGATGATTCTTCCATTACCGTTGCCAGGTCTGTGTGCTTTTCTACCCTGTAATAGTCCTTATTGAAAAATGTTTCGTCGGTGGGTGCTGTACTTAATTGTTTCACTTGCTTTACGATTTCACTGCTAGTACTCGTCTGATTGGCTACATTTTCTAATGACGTCAGCACAACTGACTAATCCTGAATGGAAAATCACATACAATACAAAAAGGTAGTTGGGATAAAAAAAAAGTCGCCTTATGACCTCTATTGGGGAAACACAAAATAAATAGAACGTATTAATTTTATTTTCACCACTGTTAGTAAGTCCTCGAATGGTTTCCTTTTTCAGCGTCATATCAATACAACTAAGAGGTTAGGAAAATAACTCATTCAAAATATTGCAATCTTCGGAAATATAGAGATTGTCTTATTCTTTATATTTATATCTGAATGTTTGAGTTTCCTCCATAGCCATCTACCATCTCTAAGATCACCAACTAAATTCTCAAAATATGCTTTTCTTCCCTCCGTATAATTCGGGTACATTGGTTCCTAAGCCTTTTGTATATCATGAAAGACTCCTGATAGGTTTCGGGTTTAGGATTTACTTCCTTCCTATATTTATTGTAAGCTGTATCCTTCTTCAATCTCAGTTATCGGATAGAATCTGTCATCCAGGGATTTGAATTATATTTGACTCTTTTGGCTTTCAGTGGTACATACAAATAAAATGTGAATTTAAAACATTTACAATGTCATTACTATCATGACGTACAGTAAGTGCTATTTATCAGAAGAAATTTTTTAATGAGACCAATCGATTGGCATGCTTAGTTCATAGCTATCCTCTGGAGCTTTCGAGAAATTGATGAATACTACACTAAAGGACATGGAAATTGAATTACTCAGAGGAACATATCCGATATCGTTGCAACTCTAAATGTGAGCTAGTCAGAACTAGGTGACAAGACATACAGTGAGTCACAAAAGTCTACGTACACCTCCTAAAAATACAAGAACGAGACGATGAAAGTATTTTTATTTCGTACGTATCATTAGGAAATGTATTAACAAAATGGTAGAAACATATTTGATCAAAAGCATTACACATTCGGCAATGCATTGCCGCAAAATTATAAAAAAAAGCACACAAGGTCACGTCACAAAAGTCTACGTTACGCTCCTTCACGATGTCCATTCTGTTTAAGTCTCTTGTGCGTATAGTCCATCAGGAAAAGAACAATATTGAATTGCAGAGGACTAAAGAAAGAGCACGTACTGTATCTGACGGTGGGTGGTCAATTTGAATTTTTGGTTCAGGTCGAAGAGGGTCAAATATGCCTACAAGGAATTTTCAGTGGGTATCCGAAATTTGATGGGAAAATTACGAACTGAAAGAAAATCACACTGTGAAATTCCACAAGCAGTGGGCAAAAGGCGTTCAACACTACAATCAATCATAAAGAATTTCTCTATTAATGGTAGTGTACTGAACATACCTGGAACTGGTCGTCCAAAGTTATTGAACCATCGTAATGTTCGAACAATTGTGCGGAAAGTGTATCATACCATAATCCTCATACAAGTACTTCGAAACCAGCTGAAGACATTGCGAAAATTACTAAAAAATTGTACATGCATAAACAGTAGGGAGAGTTTTGTGATTGAACGGATTTAGAGGAAAGATGTCAAGTCAAGAAGAAGAGACAAGATTTTACAAAGCAGTACATCAGAAAAGATTTAGATTTTTGGAAACGTGTTCTGTTTACGGATGAGAAGAAATCTAACTTGTTTTGTACTGATGGTAGAGGTATGGGGGAAGAGGAATGAGGCATTGAAACTTGCAAATTTAGTGTCAACAGTAAAACACGGCGGAGACAGCGTGATATTTTGGGGAGCCATGGCGGTGGCTGGGATAGGAAATCTAGTTTTCAACGATCATAGAATAGGCCATGTAATGTATTAGGTGATATTGCAAAACACCCTGAGAGCATCGAAAGACGTTTAGAGATAGTAAATCAATGGATCTTTCAGCAGGATAACAATCCAAAACACACAGCGCATATTGTCAAGGAATGTATCCTGTATAATGTACCAAAACCAATACATATAAGAACGTGGGGGATTGCCGCCCACTTAAGGGAAAATTTAAATACCTCTGTACTTTTATATCCTTTTGTGAAAAATTAACCAAGGATTTGTAGGGCATAATCTAGTTAACAAATACCACAAAGATCTGTTGAAAACAATACACAGAAATCGGTACACGTTCTTGAATCGTGCGACCTGTGTTCGGATAATGGCACCCCTGTTCGGGTAATGCCGCCCATGTTATTGGATTACGTTCAAATTAAGATTCTTGCACATGATACATAAAGAGTTAATATTTTAAAAGTATACTTAATTATTTAGGTCAATTAAAGGAATTAGAGGCAATGCTATTTGTACAACTATGTGGTAATTATAATTTTAACGTTGAAATTTCAAGTAGCTTCGTTGATGCATAATTATTGGATGTTAAATATTCACCATAGTGTAACAAACTTGTTCTCTGGCTCAATGTAATGACTAATTAGATTATCGAAAATAAACAAAAAGGAAAGAGAAGGTTTGTGCACATTGTCAGGCATTGTCATCTACCTCGGGGAAATGCTACCCACAGTGGGTGGCAACAACCCTCTTTCATAGTGCTGATAAATTACCGTTTTCTCCTTACACTTTTCAGAAGTGAGAAAAAATTAATAAACATTTTACTCTCTTGATATCAATACGTTCAACATCAAGAATATCTAATACAGAAAATAGTTATTCCTAGAGACGAACTTTTTTTCGCTAATGCGATATGTGCAAAAAAAAAAAAGGCGTATATTTTTCAGGATACCTCAAACTTCTCGTTTTAGAACCAGTCTCTAAATTGTCTCTAGAATCGTTGGTACAAAAATTCGTGTCTAGTTATTACTAGTACTTACTTTGACAACAAGATCATATTCGAAGTATAACATAGTAGCTCAAAATAGTTTCCTCCCCATAAAAGACCGCAAAAGAGCGCGAATGTCTTTCCCTGTTTTACTATTGAATGCACATTCACAGCTCTAGGATACAACACTATAAATGTTGATTCCACATACGTACTTTCTGGGTAATTTGATGGCCGGCATTTTTCAATAAATTCACTTGATTTATCGATATTTTGCGGGGTGTACGAAGACTTTTGTGGCTCATTGTAAAGATACGTACAAGAGATTCCAAAATAATTACTTGGTCAGTACGTTGTAAAACCTTCCCATCAATACGATGTTTCATATTACCTCCAGGAACAACGTGACGAAGCCTTAGGCGGTTCCACACCACTTTTCTTTGGAACCAACCTTTATGGATTTACTAACGAAATATAATCAATTGTTATTGGGTCCAACCTGTCTCTGTCAATAAAGTTTCAGTACTTATTTCTGGGTGAGGTATTTGCAACACGTGGTAGTGTAGTAATATCGATTTTCTCAAAACCTAAAAGCGATTGGTTAAATACAGAAATCGATGCCCCATTAACAGTTTTGTTTCATTATATACGACAATGGAAAGAACGCGATTTGGGACATGCAAGATGCACTGTTCATACAGTTGAAACGTTCCAGATGTGCTTCCAAATTTGTATAAGAGATGCGACAAGAGTTAGATATTGAATGACGACAATTATCCAACATCCCACCAAGAAGTAAGCCTATCTTGTCGTTATTATTACATTTCTGTTATAGTAGTACTTGTAACACGGACGATTTACTTCTTACACTGTGTAAATTTATATATATATATAGGGTGTATCTTTAATGGTGGGTCAAACTTCAGGGAATGATGGAGAATGACAAAAGACGTGATTTAAGCGAAGAAGCTGTGATCCGGAAATGCGTCAGTGCTGAGCTATAGCCCGCCGAAAATAAACCAAAGTAGAACAAAAATTAATAGAACGAGAGAACGAAGTGTCGGAGAATGGTCGGGTCAAAGGAACGATTGCAGTATGTGCCCTGTAGAGTCAATTCGTGCACACATCGATGCGGAACAGTGGCGGCGCAAGGGTTGGTGCATATGACAGCACTGGTTGGGAGCGAAAACATGGTGTCAAACGTACCGGGATGATGGCAAATGACAGAATAAGCAATGTGAGAGACGGATCCCGAGTTCGACAATGCAGCAATCCCGAGCCAGAGCCCGCCGAAACTGCGATGGAATACGACACACTAGCGAGAACTAGAGAACGAAGTGTCGGAGAAAGGTCGGGTCAAAGGAACGATTGCAGTATGTGCCCTGTAGATGCGATTCATGCACACAGCGATGCGGAACAGTGGCGGCGCAAGGGGGACGCATATGACAGCACTGGTTGGTTGCGGAAACATGGGGTCAAACGTACCGGGATGATAGTAAATGACAGAGCAAGCAATGTGAGAGACGGATCCGTAGTACGAATTGCAAGAGCTGTACGTTGCGTTGTATGACGCTGTCGCGACGCTGGGCACTTACAATGCTCCACACGACAGCGTCCATACATTGTTTCCTGAAAGCCCTATTGCCGAACCCACAAACAATACGTGTCGTCGTGTTACAAGCGGCATTCGACACCTGTCCTTGCGTTGATATCATACGTTACTTACGTACGTTGGTGGCTGCACACAAACAAAGGAAACAACACAAGGCTCTGTCGCTGTACTTCCTCTGTATCACATGACTCCGCGGTAAGGTACGTCATCGTTGTGCAGGTGACGTGTTGCCTTCCCGAACCTGCAGACGGCGTGTTACTATTCCGTGGTTAGTCGCTCAGTATCAGTACCTGTGCGTTGTCTGTGCTGGTGGTCTGGAGAGGGCGTAGTGCGGCAGTGAAATGGCGTTCACGTTGGAAGAACTTGCATATATGGTGTTTGTGTATGGCGGAGCGAATGGAAACAGTCGTGCAGCTGCAAGGTTGTATCGCACCAGGTATCCAGACAGGCGCTATCCAAAGTACACCATGTTTCCGAGGCTGTTTCGGCGTTTACGGGAAACTTGCTCCCAGTCAGTCACGACCGCGGCAGGCGACGAACAACCAGGACTCCCGACCTTGAAGAAGAGGTTCTTGGGCGTGTGACAGAACACCCGTTTAGCAGCACTAGAGCATTAGCACAAGAAGTGGGGGTTGATCACACTACTGTGTGGAGAGTACTCCGTGAACAACAACTACACCCCTATCATCCACAGAAAGTGCAAGACCTGCATCCTACAGACTTCGCACCCCGTGTGGTGTTTAGTGAAACGCTAGTGCAGCACTGTTTGCAAGACCCGCAGTTTCTTGCCGCCATACTCTTCACAGATGAGGCCTGTTTCACGCGAGAGGGTGTATTCAATACCCGGAATAGTCATGTGTGTGCCGACGCATATCCGCATGGTACCATTGTGCATGGACATCAACAGCGATTTGCGGTAAATATCTGGGCAGGCATCGTCGGTGACTAGCTGATAGGACCATATCTCTTACCGCCTCGCTTAACAGCATCAGTGTACGCAGCGTTCCTGCGCGAAACACTCCCTGCATTCGTAGAAGATGTCCCTTTTAATGTTCGTGCACGTATGTGGTTTCAGCATGACGGGGCCGCAGCACTCTTTGGCGCAGCTGCGCGTCAGTGCCTTGACGATGCCTTCCCGCATAGGTGAATCGGAAGGGGTGGTCCGATTGCTTGGCCGGCACGCTCCCTTGATCTGAACCCCAATGATTTCTTCTTGTGGGGTTATGTAAAATCGCTCGTCTACGACACACCTGTCCGGAAAGAAGAAACCCTCCTTGCACGCATTATCGCTGATTGTGAGATGACTCGAACCAACCCAGGCATCTTCGAGCGATGCGCCAAAACCTATTACTGCGATGCCATGCCTGCAGTAATACAGTACATTGCTGTGTTTCTTCGCATGCGCCGCCACTGTTCCGCATCGCTGTGTGCGTGAATCGCATCTACAGGGCACATACTGCAATCGTTCCTTTGACCCGACCTTTCTCCGACACTTCGTTCTCTAGTTCTCGCTAGTGTGTCGTATTCCATCGCAGTTTCGGCGGGCTCTGGCTCGGGATTGCTGCATTGTCGAACTCGGGATCCGTCTCTCACATTGCTTACTCTGTCATTTGCCATCATCTCGGTACGTTTGACACCATGTTTCCGCTCCCAACCAGTGCTGTCATATGCGCCCCCTTGCGCCGCCACTGTTCCGCATCGATGTGTGCATGATTCGACTCTACAGAACACATACTGCAATCGTTCCTTTGACCCGACCATTCTCCGACACTTCGTTCTCTCGTTCTATTCATTTTTTTTATCTACTTTGGTCCATTTTCGGCGGGCTATAGCTCAGCACTGACGCATTTTCGGATCACAGCTTCTTCGCTTAAATCACGTCTTTTGTCATTCTCCATCATTCCCTGAAGTTTGACCCACCATTAAAGATACATCCTGTATATATCTTTATTGATAGAAATAAAAGGCAATATTGTATTGGGTTGGTGCGAGTGAAATGGCGGGCATGAAATTCAACAATGTAACGATCTGCAGTGATGGTTTCACCTCGCATGGGAAAGACATGATGGAACACTCCCACCATAGACCACCATGCCAGCAACAACACCTTTGTTTAGCACATCGTCCTGGATGTTGATCACGATCCAACCATTGTTTTGACATTTACAATTGTCATGCAGATTTACTTTTCATCTGAAGTGACAATCCGATGCAGAAAACCTTTCCGCTTATTCTTTACACTCAGAGAACCCAACATCTCCAGACAGCGATTCGTGACACCCATGAGTCCATTTATTCACTTCACCAATCACGCAGAGTCACCGAATGACAGTGTACGCCCAGCTCTTCTGTAATCGCACGAACACTTTTCCAAGGTGTTCCTGAGCAGCTCATCCAAATACGGTGTTGGTCTGTGCCCACGGGACTTCTTTTGCGATGTTGAGTCACCGGAACAAAATTTGACAAACCAACGGCGAATGGTGGCTTCATTCGCTATTCCTGTTCCAAATGATCTCTTAACTTTTTTTTTGTGGCTTGCTGTGGGTAATGCCCCAGTTTGAATTTATAAGGAAATATCGCTCGCAATTGTATGTTCTCAATGGTACAATTTCATACGACTCCTTTCACCAAGCCACTGCTTCCTGACTGTCTGGGTACCCCAGTCTGTTTGCTGGACATATACATAGTTTGTGACGTTAGATGCGTGATCCCTGTGTTGTGTTGCTGAGGTGAGTTTCCCACAGGCGTCAAAATGGTCATTTCATTCATAACAACCCAATAATATGTTTGTATTCCTACAAACAATGATATTTCTACAGGTGGACTTATATATATATATATATAAAAAACAACATTTTTATAGATACATTTTCAAAACTGAACAATTTGCTCGCTAGATCAGTGGTTTCTAACCACCGGTCTGCGAAACTATTGCACTGGTCCTCAGAAAATTAATACATTTAATTATTTAACACCTAATGTATAGATTTGGACAATTCAAAATTGAGATTGAAGTTTATAATTATTTTTAAAACAACTAGAATTTGTAGATGATATCTTTTTCAACGCCATACCACTAACTTGGTGGCATCTTCTCGGCCCTTAAAAGTTTTTTCGTGTAGTTTGCCTGTTTATGTGTGTTGAAAGGTTGAAAAGCACTACGCTAGATGATGCAAAGGTAGTAGATTTATTTTCAGATGTTGTACAATGTTTTGGACTTTTAATAGAGATTTTAGAAAGCTTAGAATTTATTTTCATATATTCATATATTTACCCCTACAAAATATGAAGAAAAACAAAATCAAGTTCTAGATATTTGCGCTTGTTGTTTTTATCTACTCCTAAACGAACTTTTACACTTATTCAATATTATGGACCTCCTGGAAGGTAAAGGAAACTGAATTTCCCTTTCTCCAAATTTTGTACTTTATTTTTTTGAGATAGTAAAGTAAGAGCTTAGTGCCTATCGTTTATGGAGTACATGTAATTGAGCCAATTTGGGAAAGTTTAAGCCACTTTTCTGAAAAAAAAAGAGGAAACCAGAGAACTAGCTGCATAGAAATTTCCACACACATTAGAACTACTGAGAGAAATCTGAAACCTTTCTCAATGAAAGCTTATTTAAACAAAAGAATTCGCACAAATTTGTTGACATTACTGTATTTTACCTTCTTTGGGTTTTGCGGTAAGAACAAGCTGAAGAATTATTTTGATTGACCCATGACAAATCACTGGAATATTTTTCATCACAGTAATTCACATATTGGAAGATAAGTTCGTGGAAATATCGGCAAATTTTACTGAAAGCCCAGTTTCGTCCATATCATAATTCTTTAATATCCCTCAACCAAAGATGTTGGGTCTCCTGACCAATTATGTTGTTCCTCGTGCACATTTGTCTCTCCAAGACGTACTTACCTATCCCCGACACAAATAATGTAAGCAACGACTTTAATTCTTTCTATCACCGCCAAGAACGCTCGTACTGAAGAGTCCATCATTTTGTTTTATGGAGGCTCTCACATATCACAGAATTGGTATCTTCTGGCTTGGAAATGGTTCTTATTCGTCATAATCAGGCTCGAATCATTAAAAATTAAAGGTAATCATCTATTTACACAAATATTAAAGGAAGAGGTTGCAGGGAAAAACCAAAGTCAATCACCTTCATTAACAAATTCAAAACAGTTGCGATGATAAAAAAAGATAAAGATAAAATGGAGCACAAAGAAACTGCATGGGGATGTACCATGATCTTTGTGCGCGGCCGCCGTGATGGAGAAGACGCATGCGCAACAAAATAAATATGGCGTGACGTAGTGTGTCTGTTGCTATAACAGCGGTTTATTATCAAATTTCTGGTGAAGGAAAAGATTTAAATTAGCTGAAAATGTCGTTATTTAATATGGTGGACAAATGCTGTAATGGGCAGGAGTGTAACATGATATAAACAATTTGTGAAATTAATGTGTACTGGCAGTATGAAAGGTCGACCTTTTGAGTGAAAGGCACAGCTATTATTCCAATGCCCCATGGTGCTGTGCGCAATGCTTTTCGCAAGAAAAGATCTGAGATGTTGTCGAGACATTGTGCTTCATGGCAATATCTTCACTCATTCTGCTAATTTGACTGTCACAACGTTGACAACTTGCACTGAGAGGTGTTGTTCTGTTCTTTTCTGTTAGTCTGTCCCACTCACAAGTCTCGTAGAGTTCAGACTAAGGTCTTAGAGATTATCACTTGTTTCGCTCCCTTCAGGGACATCTGGGAGAGAAGAAATTTCAGACAGATGAAGCAGTACCGAAATACGTCCTGCAGAGGTTACGACAGGAGTCATCTTCTGTAAAGAAGAACTAAGCGCTAAGGGAACTGTCATATTAGTGGCAGCGGTGCGTAAACGTTCAGAGGAAATACTTAAGAAAACTGGCATAGTTTGGCGTTTGTATTTCTTTTCATTTCCAACAAAAATAATTCTAGGTGAACGTTGAACGACCCTTTCGGGCGTTGATAGTAGACCTTTATTAAGAAAGAAGGAAAAAAAGTAATTGTCACTGGAATGAAAAGTAGGGAATTCTTAGAAATTATCTTAAGTCAAGGTGAATCAGAATTAGCATGAATGGGAAGATGATTAGACATGTAAAAATAATAATTTTCAGCAGCTTGAAATCTCAAATACATTCCAGCGGTGGTCAAGTAGCCAAAGATAGCTTCAGTTGACAAGTCACATCATTCCAAGTTTGAAACCATGGGGAAAAGATCTTGAATCGAAAAAAAATAACATCAGAGGGTTTAAGACCGTTATTTACTTTAATAGAAACTTTATAGTACTGTTTAGGTCCCTTCATACAAAAGCTATAGCCAAAAGGGATCGTTTAATCCCGCTCATGGTGTCCGCCCGTGTGAAGAAATTAAATATCTGGAACTACAAGGTGTAGAGAGATGCTTGTGGTATCCTTGGAAGGGTCTTGGCTAAACTAGCTCAGAGCCGCGGGAACCGTGTTGGTTGATCCAGTAGTTCAGTGTTGCCTACCTATTAAAAATCAGTTGTTCAAATAGCTTCCACTCAGTTAGACCTACCTACACCAAACTTAGCATAAATATTATTCGATACAGTAGAAAAGCACTGTGCGTTTTCCGGCACCTAAGCACTGCAGTTGTCAGTGTTGCCAATGTACTTTATAAAAAAATATGCTTGCGTGATTAAAATGTTATCAAGGAACTGGAGACTTGGTGATTGTTAGTGGAATCGTAGTTCTAACTTGGTTTGTTTGGTAGCAATCATAACAGGTAATGAGTCATCCTAAATAATAAATATGCATTTAGAAAGAAAAGGTTCGAGTATATAATATGGTATGAATATGTTGAGATCTACCTATTACTTACATGAGATAAAGAAAGAATTAAACGAGAATGGTTACTCATGGTCACGTCGTAAATTGCAGGATCCATGGATTTAAGCTTTCATATGGAAATTTCGGGCGAAACATTTACCTTATTTTTGTCGGCAACGATGGAAAATGTCGTGATGGTACCTAGAATGTAACTAATCTTCCTATCTCTTTCCCAGTAAGATTTTTAAAAACTGGGACAGATTTACTGACTGAATTGTTATTAATATAAGTCACAAAACAAGCTACTGAGCTTCTAAGGACGGGAACATTGGACATATTGGGTCATGTAGAAAGATTTGTCGGTTTTAGTGGTTTCTGGTTTGCATACTTGCGGTTCCCGCCATAGTCCATTGAGCGGAGTGATTCGGAGCCCACTATACCGAAAACTGTAGGACCTGTCCTTAGATATTTCCTAAGCTAGTTTAGAACGTTAATAACAATTTAGATCAGCATGTTTTTGGTCTTACTGTTTTGCAACGCTCTAATCACGTTATATACCGTTTTAATCATCTTGATTTCAGGTTCTATGTAGTCCCAATGTAATTTATTAAAGTGGCGACTCTCTCTCGAACATGGATATCACCAATCTGAGGAATGACGTACCTCAATTATCACTCTTCCTGGAAAATAAACGCGTATGGCGTTTCTTGAGGTACCTCCACGCATTTGCAAGGTGAAATGTAGAAAATCTCTGGAAGATCTCAGTCATGATTATCGCCAGTGGTTATCCAACCACTAGGCCCCAAAGGCCGTTCCGAAGTCGTCACCTAAACGTTTCTACAACCATGTAGCACACAATTCGAATTGCGGTTGAGAACTGCACTTTTGTTTCAATTAAGTTTGCTGTTTCCTTTGAATCTTCTTTCTTTCTGACTGAGCTTATACAAATTATTCTGGACGATACTAACATATTTCTACTGTCCATATCAGTATTCGAATTGTGCAATTTCCAGATATGGTGGCCGGTCGGGTGGCCGTGCGGTCTGTGGAGGTAGGCCAACGGCTCGAAGGTCCGGGTTCGAGTCCCGAAAGAGGCATGAGTGTGGATTTTAATAGCTAAGTAACGAATCGTGATGGGCCGAAGTCCAAAGTTACTAGGCTGGCCGACATGAAAATAAAGTTTACCAAAGTATTTCCAGAGAAGCGGAAAATTTAGTGAGATATGTATTGTACGGTAGTTTGGGATCGTCCATATCCAGTCTAGATTTATCTATCTGTAAACAGAGAAAGGAAAGATATTTGCAGAGAGGGGGAAATCCCAACCATCTCCAGTTACAAAGCAAACACTGGTCCTTATATCTAATTAAATACATCTGGTAGGGTTTTTAACGGGTTCAACCAGATGTTGAAAGAAAGGAATGACAGGCATCGAACCCTCGCCGCCGGGACCTCCACACAACGATCACAGTTAAGGGGGTTTATAGAAGACCGGCGACGAACCCTCTTCCCCTTAACTCACGCTGGTCTCAATGGTCTATTAGATCGAAGACTTCGTTAACATTTTTTCCCTTAAAGGAATAAAGTCATTTCCGATCATTTGAACAGAAAAATGGTTTCAAAGATAATCGCAGACCTTGTGGATCGGTATTATCTTGTAAAGATTTTGATGGGTAACAAGATAATTTTAACATGAATATTGTGAAGGAAATAAATAGCATAAGATACCTTCAAGAGTGATTGCTGAAAGGAATTAGATTGAAAAATATTGTATTGTTATTTTGAGTCATGGAATGAAATAACTTCTCAACAAACAGTTATTTGTTACTTTGACAGGCGTATTCTCTCAAGTCTTGGATTTGTTGGCTATCCTTTGTCCTCCAGTTGTTGAACATTTATTTTAGTCACTGTATACGAAATAGGAATTAAAAGAACAGTGACTTTGGACACATGTTTTTTTTAGAGAGTCAAGGTTTTGGTCACGAGAAGATGAGAGAGAGAGAGAGAGAGAGAGAGAGAGAGAGAGAGAGAGAGAGAGAGAGAGAGAGAGAGAGAGAGAGAAGACTTGTAGAGAAGAAAGCAATGAATGTAAAATGTAAGGAAAAGTCGTTAAATGAATGGAAAAGAAAGGAAACACAGGTCTTAACAGATGAAGAGTAGACATGCTTTCAAGAAACTATCATTATGATGAAGCATAATAAAAAAGTAACCATAGAATGAAACTAGCACTTCTAAAAGTCATCTTTATTAAGGAATTTATCAGAGATGGCAGTCCTTTGAATGGGTTAGAGCTGGTTTAGGCTGAGGCTCAATTCATCGCGACTCGTGACAGAGAAAATTTGACCTAACCCGACCGTTGACTCGAATCAATCCGCTCTCACTCAACACGTAACATAAACACGACACAATACGTGCTCTGACTGAAGTCAATCTGACCCAATTCGACCTATAACTGAATATATTTTGCAATACTCTATCCGTAACCCGAGTGTGTATGAATCGATCTGACCCGTGACGCGAGTACATCCTGATCCAACGCGATCTGTGGCCTAAGTACATTTGACCTGACCAATTGGATTCACCCGATCCGTTTGAAAACACTAAAAAGGAGTCACCAGCTTTCGTATAGGGTTGACGTAGACCATGCTTGGCTTGTGAATATAGTCAGTTCTGTTGTGCATCTTTGAATTCATCATCACCGACAACTAGCAAGATGCATTTTTAGATGGAGAAACAGATTAAAATTGTTGACACTAAGCTGCTGGGACTGTTATGGAAATTTGAGGGAAGTCCAAGGTAAACAGTCCAAGGCAAACAAGAAAAGACGAACAAGGAGGACATAATTTCTTGGATCTGCCGTAACGGTGTTGATCATCCCCACCATCTTGGTACGATCTTTCCATTGATTTACATGAGAATCGTTTTACTTGTCTTATATCTATCAGAAATAGAATATTGAAGTTCCGCTTTCATTTAATTTGCTTTGGTGATTCTTTTGACTCTCGGAAATTATACTTTTCGTGTGGAAAATATTGCATTTCTATAAAACAGCATGAGTAAAAAAACATGACGAAACACTAGGTGAAAACAGCAGTTAAAAATTACACTCCTGAGGGACATAGGACTAGTAAAATAATTCTCATGTAAATCAGTGGTAAGGTCGTACCAAGATGGCGGGGGTGATCGACAACGTTATTCCTACATCAAGCCAATATGTAGAGCACAAATTCAGAATAAGTGGAGAAGACTGAATTTATATGAAGCAACTGTCACTTGCAGCAGAATAATGTTTATGATGATAATAACCTTGAACATAAGATAGTTTAAGAAAAGTTACAAAAGTGTTGTAAATCGCTATATATTTGTAACAAGTTATTCAACAATGTAGAAATAGCTTTACCATCGCTGTTATGAGTTGCACACATGGTCAACAGATGGCTCGTACACTATCTACGCTTCACTCCGCGAACGCTACTGAAAGTTTCAAAATGCATGCAGAAATATGTTAATGTTTATTTCTGTATTTTCCAGGTATGTAAAATTATGAATGTAGGAATTCATAAAAACAATGAACTTGTGATAGCAGAAGTAAAATATTCAATAGTTTCAAAATAATTGTTGGAACTGAATCCTTATAATTCATAACAATTACTTTTTATAATAGTGTGCAAAAGCAAAATTTTTTAATACAATTTTTGTAGAGGCGATAGTGGGAACAAACCTGCATTTTTAGCCTAAGAATATTTAATAAAAAAGTAGCAATAAATTTATTTCCCTTGTTCAATAAATATAACAAATATTTAGTATTTAAGTTCATCATAAAACCTACATACATAGGATTTAAATAGCCAGAAGTGAAATTTTGATTTGTTGTTGTCAATATAAGAGAAAAATAACTGATTGCATATTTTAAAACCAATTATTTGATTTAAGCTCTTATTACTCTGAACAAGATAATTCCTGTAATAAATACAGCTGACGTTTGCAGCTTGAACTTCTATTAAGTGCAATTGTGAGGAGCAGCTTGTTGTTTTACACTTTGTAGCCTGTGTTTTAGTACGCTTGAACACGAAGCAGTTTCTGTTCGTACATTTAAACTAAAATAACTACCTGGACATAACAACCTACTTTGGAATTTTCAAATGAACGCTTTAATAGGACGGACTATGGCACAAAGCATGATGGATAATATTCCTTGGCGAGCACTTTTTGATGGCGGCGAGTGGTGAAGTTAACGGGCAGTGTTTTTATGTAGGTACCTTTGCGGAATTTGTCTAATAAAACGGTGGTAGATCCTGAAAAATCACAGGATAACCAGAACAGAACGCGCAAGCCGTGTGGCTTCTTACTGGTGATCTGAATCCGTCTCTATTTGCTGGAGTCGAAGATGTCGTTCAGGCTGATTGCTATTACATTCTTGTTCTTTTCGAAACTTGATTTAATATTAACAAATACATTTTAAAACTGTTCCAAGACATGTCGAATGTGCCTGAGCAAAGTTTTCTAATGTTTTCTTCCGAAAGGAATGTTAGCTCATTTTTTACGTGTTTCTGTAGTGCTGTTAAGTTTCATAATGATTCCGTTTCGGGTTTTCACTTGCTATCCATTGAACATGGATAGTCAGAAACAACATTATTAGCCGACAGTGTAGCAACATGTCGTGCTCTATATCACAGATTTCGCACATTGGCAGTTTGACTGAAGATGCAGCGTCAGATGCCATTTTATTGCCCTTCTTCCAACTCTAGGCCATTGAATCTATTATATGTAGTAGTTACGTTTCAAGAAATATTGATTGACATGTTCGAAACGCTGGAGCAAGCTGATAGCTGCATCTATAATTTTGGCTATTAAGGCTTACCTAGACACTGTACCTACATACGGATTTTCATCAAAAATCGTGCTCTGTCGTCATGGTCAGCGTTCCTTGTTAGTGAAGTAAACCTAGAAGGCAATCAAATTGCTTAATTTGTAGTCGGTACTTTGAAAGTTTTTCAGAGTCTAAATTTGTATTTTAAACGTGAAGAAGGCTTCAACGAGAAACAGTACTTCCTAACCGAAAGAAATAGATTTGCAATTAACATTTAACGTTATGGTTTTTACAGTTTTCTTGGACTTTTAATTTACTAGTAGTGCTTAAGACTATCTTGCACTTTTCATGTGTAAATTCTGTTCTATTTTTCCTTGTTTAACAGATCCAAGAACAAACACCCCATAATCACATTTTATAAGAATACTGGCTGATGCAAGAACAATAGTAAAAATTTAAAAAGCGACCTCTTTAATACTTTTTAACATTCACCATAAGGACTACAATTGATTTTTAAAGGTTTTTATTTAGGCAATAAATTTGAAAACGCGTAAAGTATTACGTCACAGCTCAAGATTCCAAATTTCTCACCCGAAGCATACACACTGAAATTGTGGGTTAGTTTTTACGATAGACATTCTGAAACATTATTGGAGCCCCTTTCCAAAAGTTTTATTATTGCTTTTCGTTCAGTGTTGTCAGGTTCCCGTCGCAACATTTCCCTCACAACACTGAAAAATTTAAGAGATTCTAAGTTTTCTTTTAAATACTAAAACTGGAAATTAAAACAAATAGTGCCAAAAAGATTCAACAAAATTTCCCGATTTTTATTTTCTTTCTTTTTGCTCTTTTTATGGTCGAGATTTTCCAATTTTCCGGGAATTTCCCCTCCACCTGCCAACACTGTTGTCGTTTGTCCTTAGTTCTAAATATATTTTAAAAGAAGGGGCGTGAGTGCTGAAAGATAACAGCAAAATAGCATTTGCTAAATTTGGAATTCTTAAAGGAATATCTTGCACAGGTCAGTAGAATTCTTCTTCTTCTTCTTATTATTATTATGATGATTATTATTATCACTAGTATGAAAAGAAAACTAGGCCCTATATGTTTTACGAATCACCAACTATTTTCAGTCAACCATAAGCCTGAAATGATAGGTTATATTACGTTTTAAATCACATGAAAATAACTAAAAATATAAAATAATAAAAAGTTCTTCTCTTTGTCTTCCTCTAGAATTACATTGTATTCAAATACATACCTTCTATAGTTTACGTACGTCGTATCAGTTGTTCCTTAAGTAAGTTTTCTATTCCAGTTTCATTAGTGGGCTATAAATACTGTTATCTTAGTAACTGCAACAATTAAAGTTCCATTGTTGAGTAAATATAATCAGCAGCTAATAATTAAATTATTTCGAATTTTTAACATTTAATCATAAAACTTTATTTTCTATAAAAAGATGTAGAGTTCTAGTCAAGATTTCAATATCAAAGTTGATGAAGATCTTACCTCTTTGCTTGCATTGTGTTTACCTGCCATTGTATGCAGAATATACTTACGTTAGAAAGATTCGCCACGCCAGTGAGCTTGCCAAATCAATTTCTTAGGGTTATATCTTCGCTTTCAAGCCGTAAATCCGATCATACAAATCGGGTACATTTAGGCTCGTCTATCTTGAAAGCAACAATATTATGCCATGTTTCTTACTTTTTACTGTAAGACTATTGCCTCTTAAGAATATATCTATCGTTAATAGCTGCCTATTTGGTAGCATTGTCTGGAACAGGGACTATTAACCTGGGGTCCAAGGATCAGTGGCAGCTCAGGACACAAATAATAGGTGAAGTACTACCAAAACGTTCATCTGTGAACAGGTTCCAAATATCTTTGTTCGTTAACATTTATTCTGGAATTTCTGGGCTTAGACAGGATACTAGTAATGCCACTACCTGAGCTTAGATGTAAATGACGTTGACTGACTTTCTGGCCCAATTAATACTTATTAATGCCCATTCAGTTAATGAATAGCAAATGAAGTGAAGCTGAACGTCACCAACTTCACCTGATGAGCCGCCACTGCCAGATATCCCTAGGCGGTCTTTGGATGCTTTTCAGGTGGGCTCGCGAGCGTCAGATAAACAATTACAGATCCGTGAGCGTCTATTTCCTCTTTCTTTCTTTCTTTCTTTCTTTCTTTCTTTCTTTCCCATACCTTCAATCTTATCCTTCAGTATATATAATCTCTGTGCAGCCAATGTCTTAACCAATTTCTTTTTCTCTCCTTTATTGTCTTCAGTATTGTTCGTCTCTCTCCTGTTCTCTTCAGTACTTCTTCTTTTCGCATATTCTGTGTTCAGTTGTTTTTTTTATTCTACTCCATGTCTGCAACTCAAAGGCTTCCAGTTATATTTCTGCAATCTTTCGCAAAGTTTACGTTTCTGCTTCACACAACACAGTATCCCATATAAAACCTTTCGTAAATCTTTTTCTCAACTTCTTGTTCATCGATCCGTAGAATACGAGGTGTGTGAGAAAAGTAATGAGACTAATGTTGTACTTACCAAATTTTTCATTTTTTTCAAACAACAATATTGTCCCCTTCAAAGTAGTTCCTTTCGGCAGCTATACACTGGCGAAGTCGTTGCTCCCAGTGTTGGTAGCAACGCTGAAAGGCTTCAACTGGTAGGGCCTTTAACATGTCGGTCACATTCTTTTGAATGTTCTCTAGAGTCCCAAAATTACGTCCTTTTTAGACATTTTTCGATTTCGGGAAAAGAAAAAAGTCACAAGGACTCAGATCAGGTGAATATGGGGGCTGGGGAACAACAGGGATGCCTCAAGAAGATCCACGAACACGTTTCTTCGATTGTCTTTCTGCTCAGTTGTGAGGTTTTTCGGCACCATTTTGACACAAACCTTTCGCACGTGCAAATCTTCCGTCAAAATTTAATCTACCGTGAAAGTGTTTAAGTTTAACTGGTAACTCATCATCCTCACTGTTAAACGACGGTCTGATCTCACAAGAGCCCGCACATGTTCGACGTTTTCGTCAGTTTTTTTTTAAGTAGAAGGTCTCCCTGAGCGAGGTTCATCTTCAACGTGTTTTCGGCCTTCCAAACATGATTTGTGCCAGCGAAAAAACTGTGCTCTTGATAAGGAATGTTCCCCAAAGGCCTGTTTCAACTTTTCAAAGGTCACATTCGCGGATTACCCAAGTTTAACACAAAACTTGATGGTAAAACGTTGCTCTAACTTCCGCTGTTCCATTTTCTGTAACACACAACACAAACACAACGTAATTGATGGCGCTCTCAAAAATCACGTGCTGGCCGTACGGAGTTGAAACTCGGACTGAGCGTCTGGAAGGGGTGAAAACACCTATCTAGTGAAGTAGAACAACACAACGTTACCAGATCGCTCGCAGTGTTGCCAGTCTCATTACGTTTCTCACACACCTTGTATATTCTTCTTTATCTCACCTTTTTCTCCTTTCACAGTTAATATCCTCACTAATAATACTGTACTTCCCAAATAATTAATGTTGGTAACCTGTTCTACATTTTTACTTCTGATGTTAATGTTTGTGCTATGGTTTGACTTGTTCCATCGCTATTTTCATTCCCACATGCATTCTTCAATACTTGAATTAAAATTTTCCACTTGGCTCGATCGGATACCTTTTCCACATCAACAAATGCTAGTTATACTTCCTTACTTTAAGTATATCTCTCTTATTGTTCTTAATAAACCAATAAGGTCTATTGTTCCTTTCCTGTTCGACATCCAAACTGTTCCTCCTCAATTTGTGCATTAATTTTCCTGCTGTATAGACTTTCGTTTAATATTCTTTACTGAGTGCGCTATTAGAGGCTGATGGTTTGGTAATATTCACACATTCTTGCATAATTCTTATTCTCTTACGAACCGTTTATGACCATAATGGTCATATACTTCTTCAATATTTAATTTATGTGGACGTTGCGATGTTTCATTCAGTACTTTTAACTATCCTTTCCATCTATCCAATATATTTTTCCGATCGCTAATGGCGGGGTCCCCATTTATGTCCTCCAAGGATCACACAAATTCCCTTCCCTTTCTTCCAAATTCCATCAATCTTCTTCCTTGTACTATCATGGCCAAAATTATGTTCACATGACTTTCTTATACACGATTTTTCTCTAAGCCTGCAAGATAGGCCACCCAACTAACGTTGAGTCGACGGTGTGTGAATCTGATAGTGTGTGCGGGAACGAGCAAGGGTTGGAATTTTTTTTTCTTTAACAGAAAACATTATCACATGTCCTCGGCTCTGGAGAGATATTTATGATTTCTTGTAGTATGTAGCAAATAATGAAAAAAAACTTAAGAAAGTCGCATTTCAAATACCAAAACAGGGAACCTAACACTATCTTTACTTTAGATAAGTCACTAGTTGAAATTTACTGAAAAGTGTAATTTAAGTTGTCCAGTAGAAAAGACACTTACCGAACATGGAGAAACGAAAATGAACTTTGAAACTTATGGTTGCTAGGTAATTATTTCTTTCTTAATGAATCGAGTATTCCATAGAACACTAACGTTATAAACGAAAGACATGAAAAAACGTCCTGTTCTATCAGTTCTTAAAAATGGGGCACGATATTCATGTTTTAGTCCAAAAATGTCTGATAATAAGTTGATATTCACGTTTATCATCTACAAAGATTTAGTAGCAAAATACGCAAAATATCTTGCGTGCGAAGTTACAGTAAATGTAATTTCTCTCTCTCTCTCTCGCTATATATATATAAAATAAATCCACTAGTGGATGAGGCGTCTCCCCGAAGGGAGGAGTTGGTCTACTGCTCCCACGCTGACCACACAAGTAGGGATAGGAGCTCTCACTGTGATCGCCACTGTCTTTTATTCACAGCAGGTCCCCAATTGTTCTTACGATGCTGGGTCAACACCGACATTTTTGAGACCCCACCGGGAATCGAACGCGGGACCACTCGCACCGAAGTCGAGCTCGCTACCGACTACGCAAGAGCTCATATATATATCACGAAGAACAGGAGTTCTATGAGTGACGCTAAGAAACGAGTCTGTTAGCGGCACTCACATATATACAGCTGATTTCGGATCCAGCGAACTATAAGCCCAATTTTGATGCTTGAACTTGAATTTGAAAGCTATTTGCCATACTAAGACACAGAAAAAAAATGGATCGGTAGGATCTACCTGGGACCCCATTGCGCCATTTGATAAAAAAATAGTATTTCATATTTCTGGTGATAGCACTTATCCCAGACCATATAGGCGGTCGAAGCTTCCGGAATCATAATCATAATCTTACTCCTCAATACCTTACAAACAGTGCATACACGTCAAAATCGGTGAAGGAGTTCAAAAGTTATTACCATTTTATCCCAATCACAGAATTTTCACAAATGATAGAAAAGGACATCTGTCATTCTGTTCTTATGCTTTAGCCCAAAACGGTTGATAGCAGGGGGATTTTGGGTCCAATTGCGGGCCCCAGCAAGTTGAGGTAAATCGAAACTTCGATTTTGCTCCGTATCTCGAATACGGTAACACCTATCAAAATATATCTTTTGTATGAAGACTATGCAATTTTTTTAATAGGCAGTCTTACAAAATAAGAGGCATCAGTACAAAAAACCCTCGGGGTAAAGAGAAGCGTGACGCAAGAATTCTACTCACAAGAGAGGTTATATCAATTTCGCGAGTTACTGTCTTTGTGTGATGGCGGAAGGATACAAATTCTCTTAATTTTATTACAAAGGAAACACGTTCGCCATAGTGACAGAAAGAAAGTAACGCACAAAGTGGATATCACTCCTTTCCGACTAGAATTCTTGCGTCACGTTTGCCTTTCCGTTTCCCTTCCCCTGATATATATAGTGTGCGAATTAAATTTTTTAACCAGGGGGTTTAAAATATAACGCACGGATTTCAACAGCCAATATATATCATAAATCACAGCCATATTCAATCCACTAGTGGATGAGGCCTCTCCAAGAAGGGAGGAGTTGGTCTACTGCTCCCACGCTGACCAGACGGGTTGGGAGACGAGAGCCGAAGCTCTCACTGTGATCGCCACTGTCTTTTATTCACAGCAGCTCCCCAATTGTCCTCACGATGCTGGGTCAACACCGAAATTTTTGAGCCCCCACCGGGAATCGAACCCGGGACCGCTCGCACTGAAGTTGAGCGCGCTACCGACTAGGCTACGCAGGAGCTCATATATATATATATATATATATATATATATATATATATAAAATTTACAGCCATTTTCAATCTACTACTGGATGAGGCTTCTCCCAAAGTGGAGGGGGGAGTTGGTCTACTGCTTGCACGCTGGCCAGATCGCCACTGTCTTTTATTTACAGTAGCTCCCCAATTATATCACGATGCTGCGTGGGCACCGTTCCAAACCCTCTCGCTTTGGAAAAAAATCTCTTGTTAGCAGAGCCGGGAATCGAACCCGGAAACGGTAGCCAGTAGACCAGCGGAGAGACAAGAGTTCCAGTTTCCAATAGGAGGTTACTAAATGAAACCGATCATACTAAAACTTCCACATTATGCTGTACTTCATAAATATCACAAAAGAAATGGCTTTCAAGTAAGCTTCTTAGCTGCTTGTAAAAGTTCATATTCCCTTGTCACTTACATGAAAATAGTTTCAATTTCTGCGAAATAAAAATGTTCCGATTTTCTATCTAAACTTGATCGAAATATCATCTAGGGGGGAGAAATTTGTCCCTGGCAGGGATTAAAAATAAATTTGTCAGGGTGGGAAACATATTTGCCAGGAGGGCATCCCGCTCGTTAATTTGCACACTGTATATATATATGATATTTCAGCATCATATGGAGAATACCTTAGATAATTAGATAATTTAAGCTCTTTCTTTTTCCATAGTGATAAACATCGATACTAGAATGTTTTGTTTCGAGCTGAGTATCTTACTTGGTAGAGCGTTGGTTTCGTATTCGGGAGGTCTTCAGTTCGGTACCAGCGGCTGACTATCCTGACAATTTTTCCCAGTGTTTTCCTTAGTCATACCAGGCATGCATCGAGATACCTTCATTGTGGGACCTGTCCGATTCCAACCGCGTTTCGTACAACCTTATCACGGAGGGATCCATAGGTAGGTACCTAAAAGCTATAAATAAGATGCAAACCGACGCAGTAAAATATGTAAACCTGTCGCTCTTCTAATCGACATTTCTTCTTAATGCCCGGTCGATATGACCGAGATCGATCGATAGCTCAGTTGCTACATCATTATCTTAGGAATCTGAAGGTAGAGTCCTTCAAACCCAGATCCACACCAGCCCGGGCCGGCCCGTGCAGACCAAAGTTACACGAAGGCTATCGCTTATCCACTTCTGGACATGAATGAGCTGTCCTGCCTCCTCCCTCCCCGTTTCCCTTCCGCTTACTCAAACACCACATTAGGAGGTCTCGCCAGCCGATTACATTCTGTGCTGAAATTATCGTCGAAGATCTGTGACGTCATCTTCTTGTCAAGGATTTCTGCTTCAAGCAGCTAGAGCAACATTCGCGTGGAATTACACTACTGCTGTTTGGTAATCTAGAACGAATGCATGTGTTATGTTTAGGTGTGCT